>JANSTW010045146.1:0-13601 GCA_027564275.1 Diadocidia ferruginosa
AATTTTTTTGACCCTGTCGAGTCTCGAACCCGGAACCTCTTGTACACAAAGCCGTGACGCTACTCACTACTCTATGCTGACTACCTGACCTGCTATATACGGCTATGTGTTATTATTATTATTATTATTAATATTATTATTATTATTATTATTATTATTTATTGTCATATTTTGTCTTCCAAGTATATAACAATTGTGTGTGTACACTGTGCAACCATGAGTTCAATGTAAAAATACAAAGTTGATATTTAGAATATAAAATTATAATTTAGAAGTTATTTATTTGGTTATAGGTATATTTTCATTTTTTTAATATTTTGGATGGACATATAATGTATCTACTAACCAGTATGGAGCAGTGGGCAAAGGCACGGCTCCGTAATCAAGAGGTTGTGGGTTCGAAGCTCGGTAGGGCCAAAAAATCCTAATCTAACATCTGAATTATCACCTTTCATTCGCAGGTGTTTATTAAAAAGCGATTGCAGTGGCCCGGAAGTCACTAAAAGCCGTTGTCGGCCTATATGATACCAACTGATAGGGTTCCTCATATAGTGTAAAAACCCACTCACTGATTACTATACAACAAATACAACAATATACCGGTGCGAGATGTTGACAACATTCCACATCAAAAAACGGTTTGTCATGAAAGGACCTAGTAATCAGATTAAACAGTGATGATGGTTTAGCCCAAGACCCTAATGGGTTGCAGTGGTAAATTATTATTATTATTATAATGTATGTTGTAAAAGGAACCAGAAATTATTTGAATTTTTGTTTCTGTTATTTTTGTCCTTTAGACACTAAAAATTCCTTATTTGGGACCTCTGAAATGGCTGATTTGATGCTATCTTGGGAAAATGACACTGATTACGGGTTTTGGTCTTTTATCTCAATAACGATACCTCATAGTTACTAGATTTTTATTAGAGAATTTCAGAGTATTATATACCATAAAAGTTTGCTAAAAGTCCTAATCGCCCGTCTGTCCGTTCGCCTGTTCTCACTCAAACCAACATTTTACCAGATCCATCGGCTGGTTTAAAAATTTCTTGTGTTTGGAATTTTACAGCCGGACAAAATTCTACCAAAATTGAAAGCAATAATGCAATAAGGAAAATAAATGGAATTGGATCGGACACTCCTTGAAACCAGTAAGCAAATCCGGCGCTTAACTGGAACCCACAGAAGAGGTGACCGGACATAACACCTAAATACATAACGTCCAAATGCCTTACCAAGCTTAAATCGCTATAAAAAAGATAAAATTGTCCTTCTAAAAATTTTAAACAAAGCGATGGTTTTATATTTTGGCTGCAATGATTTTTTAAATTTTTATTTATTTTTTAAATTTGGAAAAATCGTGAAATTTGCGCGTTTCTCAGCTTCTGTACAAGTAACAAAAAAATTAGGTTCAGTAAAGGTGTTAGAAATGTTATAAATAACCTATAATACTGTGAAATAAACTTAGTAGCTATAACGTACCGTTTTTGGTATAAAACACCAAAACTAGAAACCGACATTATTTCAAGATGTAGGCCATATTCATAGGTCCAAAATTAGGGTTTTTTAATGTCTATGGGTCCGTAACAGATTCAAAAAAATGTTATATTTGACCCTTTTTATGCCTTAGTTTCTTGGACCATATAAACTGCCTGTGATATGGATATTTTGTCTTTATAGAAAGAAAAAGAGTTGAATCGAAAATCCGTGAAAATTACGCGTTCATGAAAAATAAAAAGTAGCCAAGTTATAAATATGTTGATGTCCTGTAATTATTTAATAAAAAAATAATATCTATGAGGCGACATACTGTATAGAGATAAAAAAAAACTAAAACCCGTTTTCATAATATAATAATAATAAATCGCGCGTGTAGTTATATAGGTATAACAACACATTTTAAATTTTCCAAAAAATACATCCCCGATATTATAATAAGAGTAAAAGAAAGAATAGATCACAATATTTACAAATACATATAGCTCATCATCTCATACTGGTAAACTTAAACTAGTTATAATCTATATGACTATATATCTACCGATGTTATTTTGTGTATAAATTTTCTGGTATATAATGCAGAAGCGCCAAATATTGAACGTGGAAAAACGCTTGAACCATTTTCGAGTATATTGACATTTTTTTTCGCTGCAAGTGTGTTAAATTTAATTAAAATTAATTATAATGGAACATTTTTTTACATTTCCGTCACGCTTAACTGCGAGATATATGAACAAAGAATTTAAAGATTGAAAATAAAAATAAACATGTTTATCTAAATTCCAAATTAATTGAGCTCTCCGGTACAACAGTTTTAGATGAACTCAGCTGAAAAAATAACAAAATATATAAAAATGTTTTACGCTTTACTCTGAGTTTAATTCATAGTTAACTAACTATAAAAAAATGCTAAAAGAAAAGTCTAATAGTTTAGAAGTTATTTGAGTTCTCCCGTACCTTTATCTTGGTAGCGGGCCCTCTTATGTAAAACAAAACTTTAAATCGATTTTCTACAAAATCAGCTTTTGGACGTTACATTTGTTTCCAGGGACCCACTGAAATCTGAATTCTACAGATAGTACACGATAACTTATTTGTTTGCATGTAAAAGAAAATAGAAAAAAAAATTATTTATTAAAAATTATAAATAATTAAATTTAGTTTAATTTTCTATGTCTAACACAAATTTGTGTATAGAGTTTATGACCTTTGTTAAGCGATTCTATAATAAATAATAAAAATTGTAAAAACAATTATTTCCTATTTTTTCTCGAATGTCGAAAAATCTCCCAGCCAAAAATCAACGCGCCAATCAGCAGTCCAATGCCACAGATAAGAAGTGGTACATACAAGTCGGTCATTGCAACCGCTTTACTATGGTTCAAAATTTCATTTGAAAGAGATTTATTGTGTACGCCGAACATTGTGTAATTTTTTCGTACATATTTAGATTTCAAATCAAAATATTTAAAAAATCCAAATTCTTGTGTGTATCGCAAGAAGCGATTTATTTCTTTGAGAATCAAGAAATCATACTTTGATTCAACGTAGTAGGATCGATACTGACCGCCTATATGAAAGAAAGTAACTAAATTACATGAATTATAATATGACACTGATTGTTTGTCTTACTTAATTCTTGATTTAAAAGGTAGAAAGATAAATTGGAATCCTCCCTTTTTAAATTACCCAAAATATTTCGAGCTGTTTCTTTCGGCACCAAATAGGCAAATGGTTCCTTGATTTTCGATATGGTAAAGGAAATATTTTCCAGGTTTAACGGATAGATAATATGTTTGCTGCAACAAAAATATCTGTTCATATAGGAAATACATAAATCTTGTGGAAACGAACTCATTAAAATACCGATAGTTTGGATCCAGTTTAAACGCTTCTTCAATAAAATCGGCTACTATTATGGATAGATTGGTTTTAGCCAAATCTTCGATTGTTTGCAAGTGACTGTATTCCGTTTTAAAATTTAAATTGCCTACATACAAAAAACCTGTAAACAAAAGACCTGATAAAATGGCAAAAACAGATGTGAACAATTGAATGAGTTGATCGGAACTACTTGTTCCGGCAAGGCCACTGGAAACTCCTAAAGCCAATCCGAACGTGTTAAAATAAATAGTTCCAAATTCATGTTGAACACTTGTATTCAGAATGATTTGTACAGATTTCCGACAAATCGTAAATCCAATCGCAACACCACCCCAAACATACACTATCGGTGCGTTTAAAAGATCCACCCATACATCCAGACTTGTCTTTCGAATCACATAAGAACTAGGTATTAAAAACACGCTAGTATCAACTTGAAAAGGATACAAATTTATGCTAGGCTGTTGTTTGCTGATTATACGGAAAGGTTTCAAGAAAATAAATATTGGCTGATGATTGATTATTAATTTTCTGAAAAACGTTTACAACGATTAGTCTAAAAAATAACATCTAGCAGACGGTAAAGTCAAGAATTCATGTTTTCAAACAATTTATCTCACTAGATTTTATCTCACTGGCATTTTATTTCATGAAGTTTTAACTCAGTGATATTTTTTTTTTCACCGACATTTTATGTTAACGACATCTTTTTACAATATCTAATTTCAACATCATATGAATTCTTTAGGTTGAGTTTAAAAAAAAAGTTGCTGTTGTTCCGACCAAACTTATAATCGTAACAAAATTAACATTGTAAGGTCACATAATGTATCAGAGCAAGCAAGACGAATCGATGTCTTTTTGCTCGCTTTTCCTATATAAGAATCGAAAACTTTGCGCCGAAGTCTAAAGTGTAAGATTTATCGATCTTTGATTAGACTTGTAGTGACATATGGATCAGAAGCATGATGCAATGATATTATGAGTTTACGCATGTCCGAACGAAAAGTTCTACGCACCATTTCGTGTCCCGTATAAATAATAACTGATTGTGGCGTTAAAGCTCTATATATGGTCAACAAGATATAGTGCATATAGAGGGAAGAAGAAGTAGAAAGCTAGTTGGAAAGATACACTGACAACTGATTTAGAAACTCTTGGAGTAATTAATTGGAGACTGCGTGGGCGGTGAATAGGTTCACACAGATGTTGAACGAGTCACAAACTAACGCCCAGATGTAGGCCAGCTTAGTAGGTTGTTAGCTGATAAAAAGTGTCATTAAGATAAAATGTCGTTAGATATTTTGTTGAGATATATTGTTGCGTATATATAGTCTAATAAGTGTAAAAATTAAAAAAAAAACTGCACATTGCTTAAAGGACTTACATATCCTTATGGTCAACACTATAGATTCTTTCAATTTTTGGCAATTCATAAACCTCACGGAGGCGCAATTCTTTGAGCATTATTTTTATTTCACTTTTGGCAAAGCCTTGTGTTGATAGCAGATCTTCTAAATTTTGAAACAGAATACCAAGCCGGGCATTAAAGTATTCGGCCAGTAATTTTACCCAATAAATATCTCTGCCATAAAATCCTCTTACAACCGACTTGTTCGGCAGTATTTTAAAGCCTAACTTTGTTCCGGCAGAGTGAAGGCTCGCGTAAGCTAAAATCGGATATTGTCGTTGATTTTTAAGGCCCGTCAAATAAGTACATTTGTATAGATTAGCGAAAACCGTTGAATTGCGATAGTAAACTTGTGGAAAAATATCCTTAATATGTAAATCTAAAGAATACAATTCACCACCAAACCAAAATGCAGCGGCTTTTTTCTTAGTTTTCTGAAATACGACTCTAGCTAAAATATTTTTTAGCCGCTCCAAAGTGGTTTTTTCAATTCTATTTTCACAAACAAACAGAACGGGATAATTAACACCGATCTCGTAGAAGCCATTATAAAATGTGAACATTTTTTGCATATGAAGTTCATTCTTGGCTACATAAATGGAAAAGAAGTCCTGTTTCGGTAACCATGGTTGGTCATCCGTAAATCTTAAATTTAATTTGTCCAATGCAATTCGGTCCATATTTAAAACTATCGATGGAAAATGTCTTCTAAAAATGTAAATATTTGATGCTTTTTATTAGAAAGTACCCTTATATATATATTATGTACTTACGTAACAGAAAAGACCTCTTTCAATGAAGTTTTACCACTGTTTCCATCGAAAACAACAATTAAACTATGAAACGGGGCATCTTTTAACAATTTATCAATACAATTTGGCAGTTTACTTGGTGCGATAATTTTTAAAACCAACAAATATACGAAAGTAAATGGAAACAATTTTAAATAAAACATATTGAATCGCTTAACAAATTTAACAAAACCGGCCAGTGCAAAGCTTTGCAAAACTTTACCCAGAGAGAACAGAATTAGTTTTGTGTAATATATTTAAACAATTCTTGAATATATATTTTTCCCCAGCTTGATAATTATCTCATGTATTAAATATTATAGAGCACTGAGAAAAATCTGTTACCACTTATAATACACTGATACACGATATGTGCAACAAAACTTTTCGTATATTATATTGCGTATTGACTTCTCTTTAAAAAAAATAGAGTTTTTACCATTAGAATGCAGATATCTTATTATATAAAAGAAACTTCAAAAACCCATCAACACGAAATTTCAAAATCGTATCTCATCTATAGAACTTTCTATTTATTTGTATAATTTATTGCGGACGGACAGATGAATAAATTATGACAAATTATTTTTTTGGTATTTTTCGGTTTATGAGTCAAATATAGACGTCCTAATCAAGAGTGGTTTCACGTCTGAAATCTCTCACCGCTTATCTGAACTCACTAGTCACTACCTCATGAACGCTGAAAGGAATTATGTTAATATTATGCTGCATCAAGTGCAGCTAATAAAAAAAAATGAAAGAAATAATTCTCTTAGTGTACACAATTTTGCGTTAATAGCAAGTTTATTAATTTAATAACATGCTAAAAGAATATAATTATTTATTATTACTAGCACACGACTTTTTTCGCATAATCTAAACTTGCATATATAAGTTTAATATTTTAAAGTTTAAAACGATAAAAGGAAAAAAATTATTATAAGTAATAATAATAATTAATTTAAATATTTTGACGATTAACTGTGAGATATGAAAAGTTAATCCTTCTAATATATTATGTATGCTATATTATTATACTATATAAGTAGCCATAATAGTAAGTATTGTTTTTACTATATACATACAAAAAATCCATATGATATATGGATAATGTATGTAAATAGTACAAGCCTTAATTAAGGTCAAAATGGTCAAATTGTCGGTACCATGTTTTTTCTCGTTTTATGATGCCCGGATACAGAAAACTAGAAAATAAAGTGTCTGTCCGTCCGTAAAATATCACACACAAGTTTTACGAGTCGAGGGATTTAGCCAATTTTTTGTGAGGATGCGGTATTAGTGGTCCTATACTCTGGGATTTGATTTGGAGTCTTTAGGTCAAAGATAAAGGGGAGATCCCTTACGATTTTTTCCCCTAAAATTGACAGAAAAATATGAGCATATATAGAAAGATTTTTACCAGTAGACGGATTTGGACAAATTGTGGTGAGTTATTAGTGGTCCCAAACTCTAGGACTTAATTTGAAGTCTCTGGGTCATATATTAAAGGGAGGCTCTAATACAATTTTTTTTTTAAATGGACGAAAAATTCGAGCATATAGAGAAACTTTTTTACCAGTAGATGGATTTGGCCAAAATTTAGACGAAATAAGTTTTAGTAGTCCCATATTCTGGAATTGCATTTTGGAGTCTCTAGGCCAAAGGGTAAGGGGCTTCCATATCATTTTTTTTTTCTTAAAATAGCCGAAATATATGAGCATTAGAGAAAGATTTTTACTAATTGACGGATTTGACAATTTTTTTGTGAAAATTAGTTTTTAGTAGTCCTATACTCTCGGATTGCATTTTGGAGTATTTATATATGTCATACAAATCTTTAGGTCAAAGGAAAACAGTTTTGCTCTATATATATTATATATATTTTGTATGCTGAAATATATTAACATTTTGGTGTGGCAGGGTTTTTGCTTCTATAATCTGGGATTCCATTTGGGATCACTAGGTTAAAGACGTTGTTGTTCACACTTTTTGTTCAAAAATGTGAACTAATAGAGGTGGTTTGGTTTGCTTCAGTTTTCAAATGTAAAAATATAGTAAAAGCAACATCTCAGTTGTGCTGGGGGCTCTCGGATTTTTTTTTTAATATTTGTATGACAGCCGCAGACATTTTTTATACCTTATACAAAAATAAAAAGGACAACTTCATTAAGATTTCAAAATCGCAAGTGAACGGATAAAAGTGTTATTATTATAAATAGTTGAGTGAAATCGTTTTTTTCGATTTTGTTTAAATATTTTAATTAATAATTTTGGTTTTTAAAATAATATTGGTCAAATATTTTTAAGTAAAAATTAAATTTTCCTGAAAATAAAAGATAATTAAAAAAAAATGAAGCAAGTAGAATGGTGCAATGTTTTTCTCGTCGCGACAGTCAAATAGTAAGTTTTTAAAAAAATTTAAGAAAAGTTACTTGACAATATTCGTCACATTTAAGATTAAAAAAAAAATGTTGTAGAAATTATTTCGTTTTCTTTAAACCATTTATTAAGAATAAATATGTATGCGTATAACTGCTTACAGTTTATTGTTTCCACACATAAAATTAATTATTAATTTACATGTAACATAAACTATTGTAAAGAACAGAAATAAATATTATAATAATAATTTTTGATATGAAACAATATGGCCGTTTGCAGTCTTGATTCTAAAATAATATTTAATTTCGAAATCCAGTAATAAAAAACTATTTATTTCCAATTAATTTTAATTTATTTTCTTAATATCCCAACGTTTCGGTAAATATTTTACCATTTTAGAGTCAAGATTGCAAACGGCCTTATCGTTTCATATCAAAAATTGTAAAACATCTAGTCATTTAAAAATATATAATAATAATATACTTAAACAATTAACTATTATTAATAATGATACAAATCAAGATCATAATAGTGTGAAAATGTGAAGCTTTTACAATTTATTGATTTATATGCTTGAATTACTGAATTGTATATAGACAACCATATATAACAAAAATTTTAGTTTTCAAATGATTATTATTTATTTATTAAATATTTAAAAAAAAACTATTTTCTATTTTTTCTGAAATGCCAAAAAATTTCGCAACCAAAAATCAACACGCTCAACAGCAGCCCAATGCCACAGATAAGTAGTGGTGCATACAAGTCAGCAATCGCAACCGATTTATTTTGATTTAAAAGAGAATTATTGCGTACCTCGAACATAGTGGTATTTTTTAGTACATAGTTAGATTTCAAATCAAAATATTTAAAAAATCCAAATTCTTGTGTGTATCGCAAAAAGCGATTTATTTCTTTGAGAATCAAGAAATCATACTTTGATTCAACGTAGTAGGATCGATACTGGCCGCCTATATGAAAGAAAGTAATTAAATTACATACATTATATGACACTGACTGTTTGTCTTACTTAATTCTTGATTTAAAACGTAAAAAGATTCATCGTTTTTTAAATTAGCCAAAATATATCGAGCTGTCTCTTTTGGCACCAAATAGGCAAATTGTTCCTTAATTCTATTTATAGAGAATGAAATGTTTTCTAGGTTTAACGGATAGATAATATGTTTGCTGCAACAGAAATATCTGTTTATTTAAGAAATAAATAAACATTGTGGAAACGAACTCATTAAAATATCGAAAATTTGGATCCAGTTTAAATGGTTCTTCAATAAAATCAGCCACTATTATGGTTAGATTGGTTTTAGCCAAGTCTTCGATTGTTTGCAAGTGACTGTATTCCGTTTTAAAATTTAAATTTTCTACGTACAAAAATCCTGTAAACAAGAGACCTGCTAAAATGGCAAAAACAGATGTGAACAATTGAATAAGCTGATCGGAAAGACTTGTTATGACCAGGCCACTGGTAACGCCTAAAGCCAATCCGAACGTATTGAAATAAATAGTTCCGAATTCATGTTGAACACTTGTGTTCAGAATGATTTGTATATATTTCCGACAAATCGTAAATCCAATCGCAACTCCACCCCAAACATACACTATCGGTGCGTTTAAAAAATCCACCCATACATCCAGACTTGTCTTTCGAATCACATAAGAACTTGGTATTAAAAACACGCTAGTATCAACTTGAAAAGGATACAAATTTATGCTAGGCTGTTGTTTGCTGATTATACGGAAAGGTTTCAAGAAAATAAATATTGGCTGATGATTGATTATTAATTTTCTGAAAAACGTTTACAACGATTAGTCTAAAAAATAACATCTAGCAGACGGTAAAGTCAAGAATTCATGTTTTCAAACAATTTATCTCACTAGATTTTATCTCACTGGCATTTTATTTCATGAAGTTTTAACTCAGTGATATTTTTTTTTTCACCGACATTTTATGTTAACGACATCTTTTTACAATATCTAATTTCAACATCATATGAATTCTTTAGGTTGAGTTTAAAAAAAAAGTTGCTGTTGTTCCGACCAAACTTATAATCGTAACAAAATTAACATTGTAAGGTCACATAATGTATCAGAGCAAGCAAGACGAATCGATGTCTTTTTGCTCGCTTTTCCTATATAAGAATCGAAAACTTTGCGCCGAAGTCTAAAGTGTAAGATTTATCGATCTTTGATTAGACTTGTAGTGACATATGGATCAGAAGCATGATGCAATGATATTATGAGTTTACGCATGTCCGAACGAAAAGTTCTACGCACCATTTCGTGTCCCGTATAAATAATAACTGATTGTGGCGTTAAAGCTCTATATATGGTCAACAAGATATAGTGCATATAGAGGGAAGAAGAAGTAGAAAGCTAGTTGGAAAGATACACTGACAACTGATTTAGAAACTCTTGGAGTAATTAATTGGAGACTGCGTGGGCGGTGAATAGGTTCACACAGATGTTGAACGAGTCACAAACTAACGCCCAGATGTAGGCCAGCTTAGTAGGTTGTTAGCTGATAAAAAGTGTCATTAAGATAAAATGTCGTTAGATATTTTGTTGAGATATATTGTTGCGTATATATAGTCTAATAAGTGTAAAAATTAAAAAAAAAACTGCACATTGCTTAAAGGACTTACATATCCTTATGGTCAACACTATAGATTCTTTCAATTTTTGGCAATTCATAAACCTCACGGAGGCGCAATTCTTTGAGCATTATTTTTATTTCACTTTTGGCAAAGCCTTGTGTTGATAGCAGATCTTCTAAATTTTGAAACAGAATACCAAGCCGGGCATTAAAGTATTCGGCCAGTAATTTTACCCAATAAATATCTCTGCCATAAAATCCTCTTACAACCGACTTGTTCGGCAGTATTTTAAAGCCTAACTTTGTTCCGGCAGAGTGAAGGCTCGCGTAAGCTAAAATCGGATATTGTCGTTGATTTTTAAGGCCCGTCAAATAAGTACATTTGTATAGATTAGCGAAAACCGTTGAATTGCGATAGTAAACTTGTGGAAAAATATCCTTAATATGTAAATCTAAAGAATACAATTCACCACCAAACCAAAATGCAGCGGCTTTTTTCTTAGTTTTCTGAAATACGACTCTAGCTAAAATATTTTTTAGCCGCTCCAAAGTGGTTTTTTCAATTCTATTTTCACAAACAAACAGAACGGGATAATTAACACCGATCTCGTAGAAGCCATTATAAAATGTGAACATTTTTTGCATATGAAGTTCATTCTTGGCTACATAAATGGAAAAGAAGTCCTGTTTCGGTAACCATGGTTGGTCATCCGTAAATCTTAAATTTAATTTGTCCAATGCAATTCGGTCCATATTTAAAACTATCGATGGAAAATGTCTTCTAAAAATGTAAATATTTGATGCTTTTTATTAGAAAGTACCCTTATATATATATTATGTACTTACGTAACAGAAAAGACCTCTTTCAATGAAGTTTTACCACTGTTTCCATCGAAAACAACAATTAAACTATGAAACGGGGCATCTTTTAACAATTTATCAATACAATTTGGCAGTTTACTTGGTGCGATAATATTTAAAACAAACAAATATACGAAAGCATATTGAAACAATTTTAAATAAAACATATTGAATCGCTTAACAAATTTAACGAAACCGGCCAGTCCAAAGTTTGGCAAAGCTTTACCCACAAAAAATTTGGTTTCGGTAATATATTTCATCAAACTCTTTGTTTATTTTCCCACAGCGATAAGATTAATTTTTTTTTGTGTATTATGTTGAGAGCACTCAAAAAAAAAAGATTGTGTCATCTCTGAAACGCACGATATGTGGAGAAAACTCTACTTTACATTAATTTATCTTCAAAAAATAGAGATTTTGATTTATTAGTTATCTTCTCTTCAATATCAAACAATGGGAATCATAAAATATGATCTTTACAAAATTTTAAGATCGTATCTCATTTAGATGTTTCTATTTCTTTGTTTACTTAGTTGTGCAGTTGAAAGGACAGACAACGCTTTTTTTTCGCATTTTTCGGTTTTGGACTCAACTTGACGTCCTTATCAAGGATGGAGTCATGTCAGATATTTTTCGATTTTTCTCGGTGTACAAAATTTTGCGTAAATTAACGTTTAATATTTTAATAACATGTTTATAGAATATAATTATTATTATTACTAGCATATATTAATAGCATATGCCTTTTTTCGCATAATTTATATGCATGTATATGTTCAATATTTTAAAGTTAAAAACACGTTAAAATGGAAAATGTATTAAGTATATTAATAATAAAAATTAATAATTTAAATATTTTGACGCTTAGTTGTGAGATATGAAAAATTAATCCATTCTACCCACCATAAAAAACCAAATATATCAACAAACGAGTATTGACCTACATATTATACATACTATATACTGATATTAATCGTCTTGTCCTTTACTCCTAGTTGTGAGATCATACGGCTTCCACAAATGTCCGACATCGAACTCTATTTCTTGACAATTCTTTAAGGCCACGCTATTCCTTCCCCTAAGCTTTGGCTTCTTGCAACGATGTTCGATGCCACGAAGCCTTGGGTCGGCCAGGTCTGCGTTTACTTTGTGGGCTCTACTCTAGCGCCACTCTCGATATGTCACCACTCAGTTTTCGCAGAGTATGTCCACCTGCTTCACTCCACAGATTCTCATTTGTTATTACGGCTGGTTAGAACATTTTTAGAATTCGTCTCAGACATTTGTTAACGAAAACTTGGAGGCGTCTATTTATAGAGATGGTCATTTTCCAAGTTTCACAACAATATAATACAACGGAGAGAAAATTTGTTTTAAATATTCTAATTTTAAAGTTTTTTGAGATCTGTGGGGACCGCCTAATGTTGTTTAACATTCCGAAAGCTTGTCGCGCTTTTTGAATTAGACCCTTTACGTCTCTTTTGGCTCTGCAGTTTTGTCTTTAGATTGTTCATTTTTAAACCAACTTGGTTAGCGTCCTTTACAAGTTGGCGTAACTTCGTCTTCATATATGTCCTTGAATGTGACAATGAGACAGATATCGCATCAGCAAAACAAATATCTTTTAATTGTGATCCGATAACCCATTTAATATTGATATTAAGCATTGTTTTAATTGATTTTTTTTAAATATTGGTATGACAGCCATCAGACATTTTTTATACCTTTTAGACCAATCAACTTAAAAATTAAATTGCATTCTTCGTCGGACAAAATTTTATTTTAAATATTTGTTAGTATACGTCCCCTGACTCTAAATCTAAATTTGTTTGGTTTCCGTACCGAAACGGCCGCCATCTTGAAAATGAGTTTTTGTTGATTTTTAGCAAATAACTTGTTTGTTTTTTATGCTAGCTAAAATTGACCTTATGGCATATTAAAGGTTATAAAATTATCTATACTCAACAGTTTTCTTGTTCACTTAGATTTGAAGTTATCAAAGACTAAAGTTCACCTATGAGTCATGTCATAAGTGTGAAAGTGAAATTATGTTTTTCGCCAATATCTTTTATTATGTTGATTTTTCGACGTAATGTCTCGCAGTTAAGTTTGTAGTAATTTTAATTTCCTTTAAAATGACCTATCAACCAACATTTTT
>JANSTW010045157.1:0-13600 GCA_027564275.1 Diadocidia ferruginosa
TTAGGCTGATGAAAATTTTTTTTCGCTAGGACTTTAAATGCGACTTCACCTTTGCTTATTTATATATAGTTATTCCACGCAAAGAAAAAAATAGTTCTAAATCTATCGAAAGCAAGCGCTGGTATACAATATACAAAAATATTATATGGACATTTTTTTTAAAACATGTATCGCCTCCGGGATGATACGTTTTTTTTCTTTGCGTGGAATAACTATATATAAATAAGCAAAAATATCACCTAAAAACTTTAAAACGATTTATCTCGAAATAATTTTGTTTTGCTTAAGTCACTTAAATAACTATTTCTTGTAGCTAAAAAATTATATTAAAAAGTGTTGTATCTACATGTGTAAAATTGAGATCGGAGTTAGATATTAACTAAAGCTATATTATAACATTTAAATCAAGTTAATTAGTTAAGTGTATAAAATATAAATTATCTTTAATTAATATCTAACTTGACTCACAATTTACGCAATTGCTTCAACATTTTTTTTTAATTTAATTAAAACCAGACTTTCCCATACACAATTTCAAAAAAAAAGTACCAGACTGAGCAAGTGTTGAAAAAAGACTATAAATGGAGAAATAAAAAAAATTATCTCTTTGATTTGTTGATAATAATTAGTCTAAAGTCACGTCGTTAAAATTATAAGATGTTTTATTCCCGGTACAATTACCCTATACCAAGCCTATACGTATACTCGTTACCGTTTTTTCCGTCTGGGCGCACCGATACTTCACATATTTAAAAAAAAATCATTTTTACACTGTTTTTGTACTATTTTGGATTATCGGCAATTTATTTAATTTAATTAGAAATTAATAGATTTAAAACAAAAAACATTTTAAAATTATGTTTCTAAATAAATTAACAATAGGATTACACCAACCAATAAGGTACGTACATTATAATATTAAATCTATCGGAATCGTAGTAAAATTTTAAGGTTATGTTGTTATTTGGCTTGCGTATTTTTGTAGATAAATTGTGTAATATTTAATTTATTTCTCAGACATTCATTTACAATACGCGAATATATTGTTTACCAAAAGAAACTGCCGTTTAGTGGCAGCCTTAAACAGACGAGACAAGTTTTCAAAAACTTTTATCGAGGCAATAAATTCAAACAACATACAATACGGCAAGAGCTTACTCCACCCATCAAGTTACCCATAAATGCTGAAAATAATCCTGCAAATCCATCAATACTCTGGAAACCGATAGTTTTTTCTGGCATTGTATGAAATTTTGTGCAAGAAATTTGAATAAATATTAAACACATTTCTTGTTTTGCAGTTTGTCGTCGGCACATTTGTTGGAGTCTCAATATGGGAATACGAAAGATCGACTCCGTTTCGACTGTATAAAAATAATATTGAGCGAGTTCGCAGACACTTTAACAAACATACACAAAATGCAGTAAAAGATTGTTTTTTTTTATTTTACGACACATTTAATATTGTTTCGCTTTACTTTATCTTCAGCAAACAAATTTTCAATTGATAAGCCAATGGTGGAATAGTCTAACGCCAGGCGATAGAATTTTTGTTCCACTATGTGCAATTAATTGTTTAGTCTTTGGATTGTGGCGTATTCCAAAGATCCAACCATTTATGCTTAAGTATTTCTGTTCAAATCCAATAGCGAGTATGTCCTAAGCATTTTGTTACTGAATTTATTAAAGGCTTTGTCTTTGTTTTGCAGAAGCCGTATGTTGGCCAATGCTTCTGTCCACATTTAGTCATTATTCAACTCTTCATTTATTTGCAAATATGTACGTTTTAAATAGTTTTGCAAATCCCGTTGTGATGACACTGGGATATGAACAATTTCTAGGTTTATATTTAAGTGCCGGTGTATTGGCTAGTTTATCTAGTTATTTGTATAAAGTAGCCTTTACACAAGTAGGACTATCTTTGGGAGCAGTAAGTATTTTTAAATTAATTTAATTTTTTAATGACAATTTTTTTTTCGATATTAGTCAGGTGCCATTATGGGTATTCTAGCCTTTGTTTGTACACAGTTTCCAGATACACAATTAGGAATAATATTTGTTCCGATGTTATCATTCTCGGCTGGATCAGTAATTATAGTTTTAAGCCAAATAAATTATAATAAATAAAAGTTTTCACTCTTTTAAGGCTATCAAAGTACTAATTGGAGTTGATTTGGCCGGTTGTATTTTAAGATGGAAATTCTTTGACCATGCCGCACATTTGGGTGGTGCATTTGTTGGCATGTAAGTAAATTGTTTTTTATACGCCTGATTTTCATTAATTAAAATCAATTTGTACAGGTTTTGGAGCTATGTCGGTGTAAATCAAATATGGCCGAAACGAAAGTATATTCATCAATATTGGGAACAGCTTAAATCGTCCAAGTGAATCATTATGCTTTTCCGATAAATTCTTGTAAAATAAGAAATCACTGAGATTTCTTAAAAGTATATTTATTTTAAGTGATTTTCGTTTTAAATTAAATACAACTTAACTATTATGATAAAATTATATTTCTGTTGCCAGGACAATACGAGTAAAAAAACTGAATTTTAGAGATTGTTTCTGTTTTTTTAATATTGTGACTGATGAGAATACTGTTGTTGGTTCATCATACCTTGTTGATTGGGCATTTGTCGTTGTAATTGGGCTACCAATGCTGGTGTTTGTTGGCTAACCAATCCCTGGCCAGGATTTTGTTGTCCTGGCAGACCTTGGCCGACACCTTGTTGTTGCTGTGGGTTCATACCTAAATAAAAAAAGATTCATTTTAATTTGTTTATCAATTGAAATAAAACCATTATCACATTAACCTTGTTGTTGCTGATGTTGTTGTTGTTGTTGTTGTTGTTGCTGCTGCTGTTGTTGCTGCAGAAGCATTTGTTGCTGGCGAAGACGTTGTTGATATTGTTGTTGAGTTTGAGCAGCAAGACCCGGATTAGCACCAGTCTGCTGCTGTTGCCTTGGATATGGTGGGGCTGCTCCTTGTCCAGCCATATTATTCATTGTAACATTTGGAACTTGTTGCATAAATTGATTACGATTTACTTGTGCAGCAGCGACTTGTTGTTGTTGTTGTAACGATCTTTGTTGAGCCATATATTCAGCTTGACTCCGTTGCGCACTCATTTGATTAAAATTAGCCATTCCCATTTGTTGTTGTTGTTGCTGCTGTTGTTGTGGCATACCTTGATTACCGTAACCACCGAAATTTTGACCCATTCCTGGAAACTGTTGAGAATTCGGAAAGATACCTTGTTGCCCATTACCGCCAGCTACTCCGCCTCCTCCCACACCTGCGTTTCCAACACCAACCCCACTACCTGCTCCAACCCCTACTCCTCCCTGCTGCATACCAACTCCAGGATTTGTAGGACCTATTCCCTGTTGTCCAACCATTCCACCAACGTTTGTTGGTCCTATTCCTTGCCCAACCATTCCACCACTTTGCTGTGGCATCATGACGTTTTGTCCCTGACCAACCTGAGATTGTATCATATTGCCAGCGGTTCCCATTATATTTCCCGCATTCGGCATACCCAACCCATTACCAACCCCACCACCAACAACACCACCCCCATTTCCACCATTGCCGGCAGCAGGCACCAATCCTTGTTGCTGCTGTTGAACTTGTTGTTGTTGAACCTGTTGCTGTTGGTTTTGTTGTGCCAATTGATTTGGATTCATTTGTTGTTGGCCACTTTGACCAACACCACCGCCCATCATATTACCCGATATTATTGGTTGACCGGCCATAGTTTGTCCCATTCCCGTACCGCCGCCGCCACCACCGCCCATGCCACCAATTTGTGGTGTAATCATTTGGCCAGGATTCATATTACGCATTGACGATCGCATGAACTGTTGTTGTACTTGTTGCTGTTGTTGTTGCTGCTGCAATTGTTGTTGCCGCTGTTGTTGTATATTAAATGGTGTTGCCTGACCCTGATTGGATGCTGGATTAAAGGGTGAATGACGCTGTCGTAACATTATTGATAATGCTTGTTTTGATGGATTATTTATTTGTGGACGATCGAAACGATTATTCACTAAACAAAGATTGATAATTAAAAAAAACCTTAATTTCGTTCAGACTTACTTTGTTGCGGCATTCCTTGTGGATTGTAAAATTGTTGTGGGTTTTGTTGCTGTTGTTGTTGCTGCTGCAATTGATTAAATCCACCCCACTGTTGTTGTTGCTGTGGCCCTCCCATTCCCATTTGTGAATTGCCTGGCATAAAACCGCCCATACCACCGACACCAGACTGTTGATTTAACATACCCGGTAAGACACCGCCTGGACCACCTTGTTGCATCGGATTCATCATTTGATTGGGATTTTGCATATTTGCATTTTGACCATAAGGTTGCATGTTTGGATTCATTTGATTTTGCATATTCATTTGCATTTGCATTGGATTATTTTGCATTTGTTGTTGCTGTTGCAATTGTTGTTGCTGCTGCTGCTGTTGCTGTTGTTGTTGCTGCTGCTGATTTATATTTAATTGTTGTTGGGCTATCGGAACTGGAGTTGCACCTTTTGTTTTCTTTTGACGCTTCGTACCTTTGCCACGACCACGTCCGCCCATCACTCCACTCGGTGATTGATCCACAGATGATGGTGTATCGGCTTTTCCTTCTTCCTTCTATGAGAAAATAACATACATTTTGATTTTCTCACAAATATTAGAATATTAAATAATTAATTAATGGAAATTTTCCTGATAATTTTTGCGAACCAGTGGTTTATTGAACTTATTAAAAAAATGTTCAATAAAAACCCTTAAATGTTATTAATGATTTGATGTTTCGTCCACTATTATGGACATTATTGGAGATTTTCTAGAAGTTTATAAAACGGCTTCTTGTTAGTTTGTTCGAAATCTTTAAATATTATGTAGAAGGTGAACAAATAAAATTTAATGAAACTTGCAAGAATTACGTGGTCCGTCTTTACGTCACAAATAACCATTTCAAGTTGGTTATTTTTTCAGAATCAAGGACTAAGGCGATTCTAAAAATTACTTGGGAAATTGATGTGGCAAATATATTATATAGACAACTATATTGTTTGGTTCGGATTCCACTTAAAAAAGTTTCATGTAACGTTGAATTTGACAGAACTATGCAACATATAAGCAATATAAGTGACATCAGAACGGCATTTCATTCTAATTGTGGTTCTGTGAACAAGGATCAACCACGTAATCAAACCAACCAATGTGTTTAGAAATAAAATTGAAACAACGGACATAAGCAATTTAAAGTGTATGTGACATCACACAGTTGCAGTAACAAAATTAACTAACTTAGACGATTGTAATAAAATCGAATTTTATAAAATGTTCCAATTCGTAGATTTAAAAAAACGGGAAAACCAACTTAAATTTTTGAAATAAATTATTTACAGGTTTTTCTGGCAGAGGTTCCAAGTCTTCTGGAGGTAACGTCAATGGTTCGTAAAAGTAACTACTAGGTTTAACCAAACTATGTGTATGATATTTTAATAGACGATGCGTTTCTTCATAGGCCAACGGACGACGTTCCATTTTCACAGCACCAAACCATGCCCACGATAATGGTGCTGGATTTTTGTGGCCCTCAAGCAAATCCCAAACGTTGACACGTTGTTTGTCGGACAATCGTAAACCCTACAAAACGGTTGCAATTATTTATGCGTAATATTTTGATATTTTTTATAAATTTATATTGGTCAATATTCCATTTGTGTCAGTAGGAAAATTTGTCCGTTAACAAATAAATAACGTTATTTACGTTTATAACTTACTGGTTTCTTATCAATACTATCAAATCCAGATATTTTATTTCCTTTTGTATCGGTCAAACAGCCAGCCGATTCACAAGCTATAACCTATGTTTGAAGAAATGTTGAGAAAAATATAGAAACAAAAGACAATTAGACATATACCTCACATGTTTGCTTGGACAATGGCAACAATTGTCGAACAAATTTAACCGACGCACTCGTTTTGTCGCCCAACTCTTTTTTCAACTTTTTCATTAAATTCGTATACAATTTCTTATTCTCATCTCGTTCCGATTGACTGTCCGAAATCAATGTCGAATGTATCAGCGTAGCTAACATGTCTAAGACAGTTGTAAAAATTTCACTAAAAATTAAAATAAATAATTATTTTCTACTTTTTTCACTCCTTCTAGAAACTACACCAGAGCGATTGTAAATTAACGAAAAGACTTAAAACCACAATTTTAAAAATACACAGAAGTAAATATAAAGCTCAATTTCAATATTTTACTTCATGGACCAAGGTATGGTAAGCTAAAAGGAAAAAAGTTGCGCAACAAATTGCTCTGGTGTAGTTCCCAGGTAAACTAAACTTACCTATTTGTTGTCAGATCAATGACACCTTGACTCATCAATTGGGCCAATAAAATTGCCCAATCAGTGGTGGCAGTTGAATTTTTTTGCACAGCATCAAACATACCGCCGACCAATGAAAAACGTAATTGTAATGCATCCAACATAATCTCTCGACCCTGTGGATCCTCAATGCCACCGATTTCTTCAAACTTAAAATTGAAAAATGTTAGTTTAAACAAAAATATATTGTTTCCATCGCAAACCTCTTTGATCGATTGCAAGAACTGAGATAGCTGTGTATAAAGCGATGACAAAAGTCCTTCTTTTTGTTCATCTTGTCCCTTTAAGCAGGTTAAGATAAGCCCTAAAAACGCCTGATGACTCAAACGAGCCACATTATTTTTCTCAATTTTCTCCAATCCATCGTTACTTTCGTTACTGTCGTCGTTAGTTTCTTCTTTTGATTTTTTCGACGAGCTAAACAGATTTGTGGATTCCAATACGTTTCCGGCGACACGCAATATTCTACCTTGAACAGCACTGGGTAATTTTGACACTAACGGTCCCACAAGCCATATTGATTTTGATTTTTCTTGCCTATGGAAAATAAATTTGATGAATTCCTTTCTGTCGATTAAATCGAATAGTAATACTTTGGACTATCCTCATGCACGTGAAAAACGTCGATTGCAGCTCTGGCGACAGTGTCCAACCAATTGGAGAGTTCGGGTGAACTTGTGTTGGTTTGCTTGAACATTAGTTGAAGATCTAAGCAAGATATACGCAGCGACCATTGCTCTAAATTCTACAGAAATATTTTAGTAATAATTTAAAAATATAAACTAAACTTTTCTAATCGCCACTAACCTCTAAAACACGAACAATTATAGATTTTTGATCCATTTCAGCCTTAATATTTGATTCATTTTCCGGATAACAGATCATGTGCAAAAGACGTTGCGCTTGTTTTGACGTCAACATTGGATCAATTAACATGCCGTTTTGGCACAATTCATCGGCATTTTGTAGACAGCGTTCGAGCACCCATTCTTGTGAACAAATCTGTCGTAAAACATGTTGAGCAAAATCCGATAGGCTTGAGGTATTTTCATTTTGAACATTTCCATGCAAATTTCTAGAAAAAATATTTATTGGACAAACGTTTTAGATTAAAAAAAATGACTTACGGCAAATCCATCATCGGTTCATCGCTTTCACCAAAACTACCCAAATCACTTGTGCCCAATATGTGACTTAAATCAATGGGACCGCCCATACTTTTAGGCGTACTGCCGGGATGAACAGGCGTATTGAGGCCACTACGTTTGCCACCACTATATGTCGATGTAGACTTGTGATGACACGTTGCATCACCAACTACTAAGATGCCTTTCAGTACAGCCAACACGGGACCGACAGCGATATTTTTATGGGCCGCTGCCAATAAATGTCGGTCACAACTAAGTTTTATATTGCATGCTGGACCCGGTGTCATGATTGGATTCGGCGATGTACTCACCGAATATAAACCCGGTTGTGGTATTTCAATAGTTTTAAATAATCTAAAAATAATTTGAAATTTTAACTTACTATTCGCGAGCTGGAAATTCCAAGGTTCTAACTTATTTTTTTTTTTCAATTGAGTTGTATATTAGACTGGGCCGTTGAAGATTAGTTAGGATGAAAAAAACTTAAAATTCATAATTTCAAAAAAGAGCCAGGCGCAAAAGTTGTGAAATAGTAAAAAAAAAATGCATTTTTATTTTTTTTCGAGCATCGTATTTCAAATTTCGGAATTTGCAATTTTTTTTTGCATTTTTTGAGTTTATTGGACCATAACATTTAACAAAGAGTAAAAGACATGATAATGATGAAGAAATATAGTCTGATCGCTTTTTATTTTACAAATACCTATCAATAACTAAAATAGCGATGGTTACGCCATCTATTTGTCAAAAAATTTACTTTCATTAATTTAACGACATCTATTGGATGTATTAATAAAATATTATTACAATTTAAATTTTTGATAATAATTTATTATTTACTATAAATAAAAATTACAATTCTATAACAAATACATTGTGTATACATTGTGTATATTTTTCAAAAATATTTGTGTTCTTAAAAATTAAATTGGCTTTTAATAATAATTGAATTTCGAAGAATTTGGTTGACATTTTTTTTTTGCAAAATCAATGTACTTGTCAAATGTTATGGTCAAAAAAATGCTAAACATTTGGAAAATTTCGAAATTTTAAATGCCTTGCGATGCTCGAAAAATAAAAATGCAGATATTTTTTTTACTATTTCACAATTTTTGCGCCTGGCTCTTTTTTGAAATCAAAAATATTAAAAGTACGGCCCAGTCTATTGTATATCAAACTTTACTAAATTTGGAGTAATCTTTCAATTAAACTAATCTTCAGTATTTTTCAAGTTACAGAAAATCTGCAGATTTTGAGTCCAAACAATTCTTTCAACTTTTAACCTAAAGTTCTATCTGCCAGTAGATAGAACCTTAGAAATTAATTGTAAAGTTCTATCTGGCAGTTACAACCAAAAAAAGACACAAACTTTTTTAATAAATAATAAATAAATTAAATATATTTTTAATGGAATTATTGTGTAAGAATGAAAGAATCAGTTCGTATACCCGTGCAGTTAGAACCTTTGAATTTCCAGCTCGCGAATTGTGCCAGACAAATTACCTTAATAATAAGTGACACGATAGACGTGCCCCAGCCTCTGCTTCTGGTGTTATTTCGCGACCACCATTGCATGCATTTACCAAAGCCGGCAGTGCAACGTAAAATACGAATTTTTCTAACGAGAAACAATGACGTGCTGAAACAAATTTTATAAATATCGACAAAAAATATAAGCGCCACAAAAGACTAACCAACTAAGATACACGTAAAAACAGCCAGTGAATTGTGTATGCTTAAGTTTTGAATGTCAATTTGTCCTAAAATATCTGTGTAAAAAGTTTCATTACTCGATCCGCACAATGCAATTAAAGCGCCCAACCATTCAGCACTTAGCGTATTACAACAGGCTGTCAATTCGGCACATGTTGCAGATAAATCATTCAATCGATCATTGTCTGTTTCTCGACTAATCGATATTAATGCATTGCACACAAAACTATATCGATTGGCAGGCGACTCATTGAGTTGTCTACTCCATCCCGGTTCAATTTTCCCACCTCGCTTTGGATTGGCAAATATTTCCGCCATAAACATCATATTGTATGAATGAGCTGTGGCAACAGGTTGCAAGGGAGCATAGAGAGCTTGTTTGATTTTTGGATAGGCATTATGAAAAGGTTCGGTTGGTTGAGGCTTTGTTTTCAGCAAAGAACAAGATGAATACAAATCGAAAAGATAGGCCAGTATACAACGTTCGGCTGAGCTACAATCACCCGGATTGGTGACATGTTTCACAACCTTACATAATCCTTCAAATACAGCTGATGTTTGATCTGGTGACACTGGTGAAAACAAAGTTTATTCATACGGCTCTTCTTTATTTAACGAAAAAATACTTACACAATAGACAACAATGGTAGCGTCGTAACACACCAACCACATAAAGACTCAAACATGTTGTGTAGCTTTTCACAAGCACCGAAGTTTTGGCCATTAATTGCGATTCGACTTCGGGCAATTCTTTTAAAATCTTAAATTAAAACGATGATGAGAAAAATGTAATATGTTATTTTAAATATATAATTTTTTAACGGAAATACATTTCATTCCCATGAAAAAACCATCAAAGAATCTCACCTGAATACACATATCAATAAGCCCATAAATGTTCAATGCCATTTCCATTAGATCAAATAGAAATGCAACGTGTTCTTGAACCGGCAAATAATTACTATTGCCCATAGCAAAGCTGTTTAGCATTTCTTGTACAGTTACGGCACATTGCCATGTGACGACGTGTTGATCGAAATACGAAAGCAATTGACATTTGTTTGTGGTCGACTCAAAATTAAATTCATTACGGGAATGTTTCTTCACCTTGCCGCCCTCCGCAACGTCAATGCTAAATTTTTTCGAAAATAATTTGCAAATTTCTGAAAGAAAGAAAAAATAAATAATTAACTATAAAAAGCAAAGAAAATTTTGTTTTGCCACAAAAACCTTTAGACATTTTCTTAACAGCATGTTTTTTCTCGTCCCGTTCTTTGCCAACGCCAAACAACAATATGTAGCGTTGATTACAATCATGCTGTGAAACCGGATCGTCTTGAGATAGCGGAAAATGTTTGGCATATAGAAAATGCCGCGAAATCGATGGATACGATGACATGCTGATTTGGGAAGCGCTAAGAAATATATTTTCGGTATTAAATTAATTAAATAAAATTATTTGTTTTACTTATGTTGATGTTGTTCCGAATCCTTTGGACTATCCGGTGCGTCCATAGCGTTCTGTTGATCTTCTTTTATGTTTTGTAAAATTTTATCCAAATCATCGTCAACATTTGAATCATCAAATTCTTCCATTTTCGGTTTAAAATCAATGCCCGGAAACATTTCCTCATCTAAACCTTGATTTTGATTATGCGGTGATGCTTTGTTCGATACAGGCCCTGTGCTAGTTATGCCTCCGTTGGAACCACCACCACCACCATTGCTATTACCATTAGCATTGTTTTGACTTGATTTCGTTTCAATATCACCGCCAGTGCCGGTCAATAAATCGCCACGTGATATCAAGGTGCACATATAAGCATCGTGTGAAAATACATCGTGTCTAATGAGTTCGCTAAATAAATGGACTAAATTTGTGAATTGTGATCGATTCTGTGTGCTGCCATTTTCTTCCAGCACAGGTGCGTCCGTGTCAAGGAAGTTCATTAGAATATGTTGAAAGACTGGTACGCCACCGTTTAAACCATTACCCGAATTTATAGATTCTTTATCGTCCCCAAGTGAATTATCGGTGTCCGGTGCTGTCACCTCAGACTGTCGCTTGTCCAGTAGCCAAGCAACGGCCATAGCACGATGTTCTCCCCAACGTTGCCATGAAACAGCCCATTCACAAAGAATTTGTACTATAGGAGCATCCTGAACGGGACTATAATCATTTTTCAAGTCTTTATTTTCGGTGGATTTGGCGGGAAACAATCCAAACGAGCCAGTGACTGCCTCCGACGATTTACTAACGGGTCCGATTGACGGAAAGATTTTCGAATAAAGAATTTCCAGATTATTATTATTATTGGTGTCCATTCGATCAAAACAATGATTGTCGAGAGCGTCCAGTGTCGACAAAATCTTTGAACTGGAATTTCCATTTTTATTTTGCCACTTATCCGTGCACCATTTGGCTTCGGCGTGTCTTGAACGAATTTTTATGTTTTCCTCTGCTTGTTTCAAGTCATTGCAAAATTCAACATTTGTCGATTGATATTTTTGAGGCATTGGCAGGGATGATGGTGACATAGGCAAATGATCCAAAGGACTACCAACCAGTGCCGAAGATGCCCGTGTTTCACCCAATCCACACCAAACCAATGCAGTCGGACAATCAAGTGTAATGACATGTAGGATTGCACTTAATTGCAACACCAGATCTCTGTGATGTGGGCAACTCAAATATTCAGCAAAGCAATTCTCGATGGAATTGTTCAAATCTTTGCCATTTTGTCCGGCACAAGTATTTAAATTCAGCACAGGTGATGCGTCCGTTTGCGCTGAATCAATATTTTCAACTTTAAATTCAGTCTTTATATTTTGATTATCACTTGAAATGAAGGAATTTCCTGCAGTGGATTGCATTTCTTTTGTTTCGGCTGCTGTAGTTATGAGATGTGCTAATTTCTTGCAAACTAGATAGGCAAGTCGTCGGGACAAACGTTCCGATTGAACAAAATCGTTCATATATTGTAATGCTATCGGCAGGAACAATTTCAAAAGACCATCGTCTGCTGGCACCGATCTCATTTTGTCAAGTAGATCTAAAACCCAATTTAAAAACTCATGTCGATCCAACAGACCCTCTTCGTACATATATTTGCACAATTGGGTGCAATATGTCCATTGTTTGTACGCAATCTTATAGTCATCTTGTGAGGGTGGTAGACTTACCGAAGATGGGGTTGACAGGGAATTGGCAGGGCTATGGATATTTGATGCAGGACTTGTCAGAGGTGGCGGCACCGTCATTGGCGTATTTGATGTATTACCAGTGGAAAGGCAGTTGCTCGATAGATTTAACTGTTTTTCGGGCAACGGCCCTTGATGGTAGTGGTCCTGTAATCTGGGTACAAGATCCTTCATAAATTTGATTATTGTACCAGTCCATTCGGTAGCCGGATCAGGCATTTGACGCTTTTTAATCTTAGCCTCCGATACAGCAACCGTATAGGCAGAACTTAATTTTATAAACCAGGCAGCCTTTTGCATGCTAACCTGATTATCGCACAAATACGTAAATATTTCCTCTTTTTTATTGAACGAGGGGGCTTTTTTGGCCAAACTTATCAGTGGCTTATTTCCGGCTAAATCCTTAAACCAAACATCTAGCGTAGCCTTACTACGCACCGTAACAGGCCAAAAATTGTCCTTTGGATTAATTTGTTGTTTCTTGCGACCAGAATCTGGCAACGTCATAAGTTCTTCACGTCGGGCCAAAATCGAATTGAAATAGGCACCCACTTTGCTGGCCGTAACATTACAATTTCTTGCCGTACCGAATTCTTCGGTAATTTGTAATGTTGTGGTAAATCCATGTTTAACATTGAGCGACGTAAGTTCGTCCTCCTTTTGTTTTGGTTCTTGTGGATAGACATCGGGTGGCCCCAAACGGGGCTTTTTTAGCGGACGTTTTTCTTGCATAACATTCAACATTTTGACTTGGTTTTTAATGCAAAATAATTAAGTATTCGTTAAGTTTAAAATTTGCATAATAATTTGCTAATAAAACTACTAAATTTGCCAATTATTTCGTCGTTTTCTATGCACAGAAATAAAAATAAAATAAAGAAATTTCGTCCATTTTTGATCTGACAAACAATTCGTAAAATTGCGCGGCGGCTTCGATTTTATCGCTTTTAACTTCACGGCGATTGTTGATTTGTGTAGAGATCAGGGACGGAAACCGGTTTCACAAAACCAAAACCAGAAAAAATATATAAAACCATAACCAAAACTATACCAATGCATAGCCGTGTGGTATTATTGCCGCCGAGTATAGTAAATGGTAGGTTCGGGGTTCGAATCCTGTTGGCGGCACTCACA
>JANSTW010045168.1:0-13595 GCA_027564275.1 Diadocidia ferruginosa
AAAAATGAATAAATTAAACTGATTTCTATATCAATCGTAGTCTTTTCACACCCCCTAACGATTCTCTAACAAATTCCTGGGATACTAAAATAGTCAGAAAACAGACCAAAAAAAAAAAATGGTGGACTATATACATGGGGATTTTTTTCAAAATTTAAAATCAACTGATTTTTATGGAAAAAATGAATAAATTAAACTGATTTCTATAGCAATCGTAGTCTTACGTTAATGTAAAATGTAAAACAAAACAATTTGTTAAAATGTATCTGCAAGTAATTGTGTTCATTTTTATTTTAAAGCAAAGGTTTAAAATTCATTTTATAAATATGTTTCTTCTTAAATTTATATTTCTACAATAAAATAAATTGCCTCCGCAAACCATATTCTATCATACAAAAAAAAACATTAACCTTCTAGTAAATTTAAAAAGCATTTAAAAAGGAGTTAAAAAAGCTTTTAGAGTGGGAACATATAAAAATTTTATTTAACCACAAATATACGTATAGATTGTTCTATGCATTATTATACATAGAATATTGTTAAAACTTAGATAGAGAAAAAATACGAATATAAAAAAATATATAAAATAAAAGCCGCAAAACTGTTAACTGTACAAAATAGATTGTTCGGATTCAAATGATTTTATTTTTGAAAGCTTTTTTCATATAAAACTGATTGCATGAGTAAATACTATAATTTATATGTGTATGGTTACTATAAGTATATTATTTTATTGATTGCTTTCTTTATATATATCAGCTTGAAAAAATTTATTTCAATATAATTATTTTTTTAAAGCTTTTAAAAGCTTAAATAAAAATAGGTTTATATATTTCACACACATAAAAAATATACTTTATGCTTGCTTCAGAAGCGATTTCTTTTTAATATGTTTCATAAACATTAAATTGTTTTCAATAACTAAAAATCATATAAAATTTTGAATTTAATGGTTTACAGTAACTACTTGCGGTATAAAAGAGTTCACATAAAAAAAAAAATTAAAGTAAATAAATGTTTCGTTTTTTCAACGGGGGAGTATTGTAGTGTTTTTTTTAATTATAATTTATTGATGTTTTTTTGAATAGAAAATATTGTATTGAGATCAAAAAATTTTGATTTATTTAAATAAATGAAATGTAGAATAAATAAAATTAATAAATTAATTAGCTCTCAATGAAATATTTTTTTCAGTTAACAAAATATCAAATATACTGAATTGCACAATCAAAAATTTTCAGTTTGACAGAATTGTACTGTGATCTTAACTGAAAACTGAAAAAATTCATTGTGAGAGCACAGTTATGACAAAAGGAATATAATTCTTTGAAATTTATAAATTTTTAGATTTGGTGCCGATCCCGTACCAAATGACGGTGGCATTTCACCAATAATTGCCTTATTGGATAAACTATTGGATTCGCCAAACAGACGTTATCTGTATCAATTGGAATCTTGTTTAAAAATAATACTTCGAACTGTTGCACTTATCGATATGCCATATAGGGTAAGATAATATTGTTTTAAAAATATAATTTATAAAAATATCATATTTTTCATTTTCCAATAAATTCTTATATATCAAAGAAATAATAATAAAAACAAAGGATATGGAAATTGATGTATATGCGACGATGGCTTAAAAGATTGAATTTTTATATGCAGATAAAACTTTTCCCCGCATATACAGTAAAAGCTAAGCTTCACCATATACATAAACTGCACTAACAAGCTTATATAAGCTGAAAGCTTTATATTTTCATATAAGATATCTCTATTTGTTTATTATGATGATGACGACGATGATACGAAAATATTTTGCATAAATATAATAACCTCTATATATTTTGCATATTACTTCTTTAGTATGGTGAACACAAAGTGCACAATATATTACAAAATTTTATGAAATTTTCATCACAAATGGAAAAAGTTTTCATCAAATTTTGATAAATATATCGCATAAAATATATTTTTATAACCGAAAAATTTTGTCCCCTTTAACAGCCATTTGTATTTGAACATCGTAAGGCAGCGTTTATTGAAAAATACGAGATACTCTTTGAGGATGGGCTCATTAAACAGGAACAAGTATTCGGAGTTGTTAAGCTGAAACATTTGTGCAGGTGATATGGCTAAATGATTGTAGATTTCTTTTTAAAGATTAGATTTTATAGTTTTCGATTTTTTTGCTTTTTATTACATGATGGTTTTTATGATTTAATGAACGCGCATAAATATTTATGGGAGTTTGCTTTTCATGATTTTTTGGGAAGTTAGTGGAAAGGTACAGTAAGAAATTTAAATTTCTTAATATTGGTAACTGAATATTAATATATGCAAGTAAATTTTCATCATCGTATTTCTTTTTCTTCTATCTTATACCATAATTTTAATTTATTCAATAGAGTGAAAAAAGAGTGAAAAAAGAGTGAAAATGTATTCCTCTTTTTTTGCGAAAAAATCTATAAAATTTTAGTAAATTACTATACAATTTTTCATAATATTTGAGTATATTTTCATCAATTTAAGATCTTGTCAGTTTTTACCAAAAAAACTAATTTTTTATTGATTTATTACTCAAACGATTTGAGCGAATTATCGTTTGAGTGAAAAATAATTCACTCAACATTTTTTTTTGTAAAAACTGATCTTAAATTGATTGAAATTTGGTCAAATATTACGAAAACATTAGCAATTTACTTAAAATTATGAGAAAGTTGATGGATTTTTTGAGTTATATTATATTAATTTAAAAATCGGTTAATGTTGAGCAATTTTTTTAATTATATTGATTACCAATTGTGAGTAAAATAAACTTAAAATAAAATGAATATATAATTAATTATTGAAATCATTAAGTGATAATTACTCAGTCACTCAAAAAGTAAGAATAATCTAATATTGATGAACATTAATTGTTTTAGAAAAAAAGAATTTTTTATCGACCGAATTGTTTAAGTGTTAAGCACTCAAAATAAAGAGAAAATAACTTTTTAAATTAAATAATTGAGTGAAAATCACTAACAGTAAAGTGAAATTCAACCTATTTTGACTATTTTTATTGAGTTATATATTCACTCGAAATAAAGCAAAATATTACAACCTTCAGCATATCGAAAGTATGGAGTGTTGTCAACAACTCGGAGCTTTTCAAGCATATATATAAAAAAACTTTAAGTATTCTTTAACCTAAAGTTTCTTATATAAATTCATAAAAATTAAATTTAAAAAATATTATTAATTTTTTGTAAGATCTATGGACTCGATGCAAATTTAAAGTGAATCTTTTTAAAGCTTTTATTTATATAATTCCAGCTAAGTACATGTCTATATAGAATCCAACGTAAGTATATAGGAAACACAATTTTATTTCTATAAGTTTATTGAATTAATTTTATTTATTTTTTATTTTATATTTAAATAAAAATAAATAGCTCAATTTCTCTATATACGAGACAAAATGATATGACTGTTCGCTGCGTGCATATATATAAAAATAAACACCTCGTTACGAGAAGAGGAACAAGTTATTTTCAAATATAAATATATTTGAAGTAATTTTCTCATATATGCAGGCACTAGAGGATGTATAGAACGTATAGGTATTTCCCACCAATATCATTTATTCTGATATTATTTTCTAAATAAAAGTTCTAAAATATATAAATATGACATTGAACGAGACGAGTTTTTTGCACAGTTTTTCATTGTCGTTGTTGAGGTATATCGAAATATAGATTATTCTAGATGTAAAGCTACATTTATGCGGCAGCTGAGAAGGAGAAGCGATACAATAAGGAAGGAGGTTTGAAATCATACATTTCGGTACACAGAATGTTGTAGTAACCATAGCAGACAACAACAAAATTCACTGCACATACAACATCAACACTTTGTTTCTTCTGCTGTATCTACAATTTTGTTGTTGCTGCCGTTGGTTTCTCAGTTTAGACTACGAAAGTACGAAGCACCGCACAAAGAGAAGATGAAGATAATGAGAAACAATGTATAATATAACTGTTATCTCATTTTCTCTCAAGCAAAATCATATATATCTAAATGTTAGTCCTTTATTCGTTTCATTGAGTTTCAAATCAAAGAAGTTTTTACTCACTTTTAAAAAGAATCACATCTTTAATCACAAGTCGTCTAAATAAACCTTTAAATTTCAATATATATTTTACAAAATAAGATGGTATCTGCAAATGGTGTGTATTGTGAGAAGTTATTTCGGAATTTCTATATTAAAGAAACGAGTAAAATTGTTCTGTGAATATTTTCTATTGTATATACAGAGTACATCCAATATACCTATGCATCTATAATACGTTTTTTTACCGTGTATACCTATGCCAATGTCATATCGATATAATTTTATATATTTTGTAGGTATTCTATATATACAAATTTATATAAATTACCAATAACAACTATTTTATGTATATTGTGTGATGAAATTTTTCAAATTGACAATAAAAATAATCAAAATTGGAAACTTTTTATTCTGGAAATTGTATACAATGTACCTTGTACATATTTAAATAAATTTAAAGATTTAATGGGAACTTATGAAAACGTCTTAAATTAAGCTGTCGTTTTCTGGTTTATTCTTGCAAATATAATTTGTATGAACAAAATTAATTTTGTTTCATAAACATCGGTTTGTAAATGACGGAGATACAGAAAAATAAATTAACATCCGCCATCTTAAATAAGTCATTTAAAATTGTTTATGAAATTTTGTTTTTTTCAAAAATGTCAATATTTAGAGTTATAAAGGCTTTTTATTTTAGCCGCCATCTTGAATATCTCCGCCATCATGTATTTTTTTTGGTAACATTGTCCAAAAATTTAATTTTATTTTTGTTGATTATATAGTTAACAATAAAATTGATTTCAGCCTTGGGCCAGACGACATTTTCATGCTGTCAATATAAAGCTTGTTTGTTTTAAATTTTTTTAAGGGTTCCCCGTAGTCTATATGTTTTTATTATAGTAATGGAAGTTTTAATTTAAAAACCATATTTTATCTAAAAAATTGTATTTATTTGAACAAGATAACAATATATAAAAATGATTAAATTTCGAAAAATCCTATGTGCCACAAAACACTTCGTATATCATATACCTATAGGTATATGGCGTATAAATAAAATGTTTCAAATAAACTTTGACATCTGTTTCATTGGAAAAACTATTTTAGTTTTTTTGTGCTTGCCACATTTATATATAGTATATAAGGAATAAGGATATCAATGTTAAAAATAAAATAAAAGAAAAATTGACAAAAAAACCGTCTCATATATTACATACAAATAAATAATAAATACCAATAAATACTAAATTCGATCTCAATCCAAGATAATAACGAGTTTTTCATTTGAACGAAAAAAGCTCTATATATATAGAGCTTTTCTATCTATATAGACGTTAAAACACACATTTATTATTCTTTTCTTTATATTATAGTTTCGAGTCGTGTAGGAGGAAGTGTGTGTAGAAGAACACTATTATAAATATAATTCTAACAAAAAATCTTTGCTATATAATGATATCAGGCACGAAGCGTGAAAATTGTCTGTAAGGAAGCCTTTTATATTTGTATTTTTGAATTTTAAACTAACTAAAAAAAAATTTACTCCAAATATATGAGTGAGAAAAAATTAGTTTTCTAAAATATGTGATGCATCTTAATAATATTTCATTTTCGTATGGATATAAATGAAATTACGTAATTCTTGTTTGTTCTATTTCATACGATAAATAATGCACTCATCTCAAGCCGTAATCCAATCTCGCGGGGATAAAAATTATGTGAGAAAAGAGAATACATAAAAAATTACCAAGCTTATAAATGCAACATCGTACAGTAGAAAAGTGTCTTGGATAATTGATTAAATGTGTCTCTGCTGCATAAAATGAGTTTAAGAAAAAAATATTTTGATTTTGGAAAACAATGTTTGAGTGATTTTTTTTAATTTACGATCGAGAGAAAACATTTTAAGGAATTTATTCAATATTTATTTTACGCTTACGGAAGCATGAAATACATTCCATATATACGAAATATTCGTCACTGAATGATATATAGAGAAATGGGATGTCAGAAAGGACAAATTTTACAAGCTTTAGAACTTTGTAAAATACTTCAAATATCTTATATGGAATTTTCACAGAATATTAGAAGACTAGAAAATATACAAAAGTGCAAACATTAGTAGCAAAAAGACACTCTTAAGTCTTGGTTTTTTTGTGGACTAAATATCTATACAAAAAAAAAACTTGACCATTTGAATCATTATGAAGAAAAATTGGATTAAGCTTCAAAATCCTGATATTTTTTTAATTCAAAATATTTTACAAAAAATAAACTAAATAGGTGAGACTAAAACTTTTCATAATATGAGATATAATGATGGTTACACTGAAATATCTGCTGATATATCAAAGCAAATTTATACCTGAATATTTAGACAGATTCGCCACTGAAAATTTGGAAAAACGACACTCACTGAACATATAATAAATAAAATTGAACAAAAATATGTGATAACAAACAAAAAAATTGTATAGAAAATATAATAAGAAAACAATGCTGACATTGGAAAATATTGCTTAGACAAACAGATGCCATCGACAAGACTATAATATAGTAGCAGGAACAAAAAAACATTTTTTTCTCTGCTAAAAAAAGAAAACAAATTCAATATTTACACACCCAAAAGCTATAAAGCAAGACTATTATCTGTTCTTCTCCTCTATATATATGTATATAATTTACAATAATATCACATATATTATATTTTGTCGATAATATTTCAGATTATTGTGCTTGTGAATCATATATTGGATGACTGAAACATGTGCAAGGACGAAGTGACTTAAAATTTTATAAAGTTGCCCTTAATTGGAATATTCTAAAAAATTATTTAAAAAAAAGTTGAATATTTTTTAATTTTTAGAATTTTTTAATTTAAAATCGAATCTATAGTAAAAATTAATAATTTCGACCAGTTTGATCATTATATGTCAAAGCATATAATACAATAAAGATGAATGACAAAAAAAACACGAATTATTTATATTGATCAGAATAAAAAATTCCCAAAGACAAACCGCCCAAAAGCTTTAACAAGCTTTTTTTTCAATTTCTGAAACCGATATAGTTTGCAGGTGATACATAATATATAAGCCAAAATATTATCCATTCGCTTTATTTATAATTTTAGAAGAAAAATTTTATCCATTTTTAGCTCTTTTTAGCAAAGACACAAGATTTTAGTGGTTTTAAGCTTTTTAGAGCTTTTGGGCGTTATGTCTTTTGGTGTTATATTGATATTTTTTCAATACCAGCTCTATATTTGCTAATTCAAATGAAAAATTCACACTTCACCTCTGCTAACCTGAGACAATTTAATAAAATATTCGTATATCTATCTGTATATAGAGGTATATATCAATATCGAACAAAAATAAAATTCGTAAAGCATACAAAAAAAAAAACACAAAGCTTTATAAGAAGTAAATCCTTCTTATATACAGAAGCGATAGCAACCAAAAAAATATTAAGCTTTATGAAACAAAACAAATAATAATTTTCGATTTTTTTTCTCCTATATATTTGTTCCGCCATAGTAAGAATTCCAATAATAATTGCTATAAGCTTTGGTATATTTTTTTTTCGGTCGAATATTTTCTGTATGTATTTATGAATTTAAGATAAATAATATTAAATATAAATATAAGAACATAAGAACTTTATGCTTTATTATTTATTTAATATTATGTTTTATTTGTACAGAGAATTATAACTTTTAATCTCATTTCTTCGGATTATTATATGCGGGTGAGATAAAATTTAATTTTGAAATGATATAGGTGCAATAAAAATTTGTCTATCTAAAGCTTAATATTGTTGTGATGAAAATACATTTTTTTAAATTAACTTCTTGTCAAATATCTCTTCAAAAATTAGTAAATATTCTTTAGAAAGTAATGTCACAGTTAAAAATAATATAAACAGATAATTATATTTTGTTTTTCAATTTACTGTGGGACTGACTGTGGGAATGACTACTAAGTCTTTGTGTGTTTGTGAGCAAGCTTTTTTCACGATACGACAGTATCTTTCTTTAATTCAGCATGATTTAAATTATTTGTATCTTTTATATTAAGATATGTTTAATTTAACCCCTCTGATGATGTCTAAATATACTAGATGAAACGTCTTTTTTATATTATCTTTAAATGTGATAAGTTTGAATTAAATTCATTAGAAAATTGACCATATTATTTGATATAATAATTGAACAGTTTAAAACTATTTATTTAAAGGAAATTTGTTTCCCAAATTAGAATGAATCAATCTTAATTAACCCCTTAAAAGAAGATTCATTTTAAAAATAAAATACCATTTAGAATTTGGTAAAGAGAATTCTATAAATTATATATATATATTTGTTTATTACAAACCATCACATTATTCAGATAACCCTGAACTTTATAACCTATATATGTAAAGAACCCTTATGGGTGCTATCTGTCTATATAATTTATATATAACAACAAATTATTCTAACCTTAATATTACAACAGCATCCTTCTTTACCAAACACATATAAATTATTGTAAAATTAACCCATTCCATAGTTCATGTTTATATTGCGACTCACCACCCTCTTATCTACTATATATACTGACTGAAATACTCTTCAAACAAATCCAATTTGAAAGTTTTCCGGATAAAATATTTATGGTTTTTGAAAGTTTAACATATTAATATAATATTGAAAATGGTCCCTTTAGCCATCATATATAAGGTTATAATGCTCATAATATATGCAACGTTATATTATATACGTATAACTTGTATGTTTTACAACAAAATGTGCCATAAAAACTAGATGTGGAAATATATTTTCCAAAATTTTATGTAAAATAATAATAATAATCAACACAATCATCGATTTAAAATTACAACATATTTTATGCTCATATATACAGTAATATTTGTTTCCAATAATAAATAATTATTATTTAGAGGGATGATGCGATGATAATGCGGGATGGTTTACATAATATTATAATTGAATTATTACAATATTATTGTTGGATTATATTGTTTATATGTAGAGATGTAACAATATAACAACAATATTTGTAAAATCAATTTATTTTATCCCAATATAAATTGTGAAGGTCCATGATCAATGAATAAGCATCAACAATATAGAAGAAATATATAATTCTTCTTGTAGCAAAAGTTACGCAATAATTTTTCAAAACATTTTTTTCAGATTTATCAACTTTTCTTTTAAATTTTTAGAAAACTGAGCCGATTTTACAGTAGTGGTTTTAGCTTGAGTTTAGCTAAACTCAATCTGAAGTTAAAACTATAATAACCGAGTTTAAGCTACTAGTGTAAAATCCGTCCCTATACGTATGCATGTAATTTTAAGGTGCAGCTTTGATCACTAAAATTTTAAGGGATTTTTCAAAAACCTCAAGAATTTGTTTCTCTTGTATAGTCTTCAATTATTTTATCTATGACTTATATATAAAGCTTTGTTCAATAATTATTCAATTTTAGCTTTATACAAAGTGCACAATATCAATTTAAATTATAAATTGAATTGAAAATATCTGTATTGTTGGATATAAAATGTAATCGGTTTTATAGATGTTAATTTCTATAAGAATTAGGGTTGCCAGATATTTCCAAAGCTAGTACATTTTAAAAATTGTTTTTAACTGTTTATAGCTTTAATTTTTGGAATATTTTGAAGTAAAAACAAAATAACTTTTGAGACATTTTATCTTGTCTTCAGAGTTTTAATTACTCAATGTACTCAATATTTTAATACAAAATGTTCTCGATTTGCCGATGGAGGAGTAAGGAGTACCAGCGAGTCCAAAGAAGTAAAATACTCCCGAACGGAGTACGGCAACCCTACAGACATAGTTTATAAATGTCAAGTAAAGATGCATAGAAACTAATTTGTCAATCGATGCGAACGAGAATATTTTGTTAGAAAATATTTACCAATTAAATAATTATATAATATTATAGCTTTGTGCAATTGCATACATGGTATATAATATACCAGGCACGAAGCGTACACATTTTTTTGTTTGGAAGCAATTTAAAATTTCTAGAAAAGGTTATAAATGCAACATCACTGCATAGGAGAAAATGAAAATTGTCTTGGCTAATTTCCATAATGTACCTCTGCTACGTATATGAGTTTGAGAAACATATTTTAATTTGATAAAACAATGTTTGAGTGATTTTTTCGTATTAAATTAAAATTAACGAATGCTTTTTTCCTATTTTTTTTACAATAAAACCGATAAACCAGCCAAACTATAAACATCGCTTTAAATCAAGGTGTATAGAGTAGAATAGGTGAGCGCAAAGAATACAGAGAAAGATTTTGTGATGTCATGGGTACGGTAAATACAAGGTTTACTATGCCAATGGCACCGATTGCGTCAATAATCCACACACACAAATATATATTTTGTGTATAGCATACAAAACCGTTCAGAACCGCTAACATGATGCGCACACCTTATATACTCTATACATCTTGGCACGAATGTGCATACAAATCTACGATTTCGCTATATTTGTCACTAAAAAATTTTTTTTTCTCATGTTAATACAGTGCAAAAAGTTCGCTGAACCTGTTTTTTGTTTTCGGTCCTAAAAAAATCAAAAAAAATCGCTTTTTTGGGCCTCCTAAATGAGAATTCCCCCATAAAGCAATAAATAGCTAATGATAAATAATTAATGTTCTATCTGGTGTTCCTCAGGGGAGTCATCTGGGTCCCTGCTCTTTAACATTTTTGTTAATGATATACCGGATATTTTTAAATTTTCTAAATGTCTTCTCTATGTTGACGATATCTTTCATCCGATACATTCTTATGATAATGCATTAATTGAACTTCAATCCGATTTAAATTTATTTTCTTTGTGGTGTGTTGATAATGATTTCCATTTAAATGTGAGTAAATGCTCTATGTCTTACCGTAGGATCAAAAATTATATAAATTTAGACTATTCAATCAATGGCACAATAAATTTTATAAAAAATATTACAATTTTATATTACGCCCGTGTCCGCTCTCACATTGAGTATTGTTCTGTAGTTTGGTTCCCTTCATACGAATTACATATTAATAGCATAGTCGGTACAGAAGTTTTTAAAACTCTTATATTATAGACGTGGTTGGTATAATCTGATAAAATTGTGCTTCTCATGATATGAAACGCAGCTTGGTTAAAATGGACTCATTGGAAAGCAGAAGCCGTAAGTTTTTTTTTTGCATGACATTTTAACCAAACATATTGACTCAGAAATTATCTCGTCTTAAATCAATTTTAATGTACCTTAATTATAATTAACAATAAAAATGTTTATACGCATATGCATAAAACCAACAATGGATCTACTGAACCCATTATCCGAATGTTCAAAATGTTGAATAAAGCGGTTATCGAACTTAATTTGTGATGTTGCCTATCGTCGCCAAATTGTCCGGACCAAGGTTTCTTCTGCAAACTGATGTGATATGTTTATTATTTAATGTATAAATGCAGCCTTTCAGTATTGTCAGGGCTCTTGGACCGTTTTTTTTTTCGATTTCAAGAACAAATAAATGTCTAATAAAATTCAAAACCTATGTTTTTTTTTATTTTAGCTCTAAAAAAATATTTTTAATCTGCTTATATCCTTTAATTATATTTTACCTTTTCTTAACACTATAATCTAAATAATTGCATCCAAAATATTGACTCAAAATATTTTATCTAGCTTTTAAACGTAATTAATGATAAAAATCTGAAATTAAAATCCCAACTGTCATATATTTAATATGAAAAAAATGTATGAGCACTCCATGCTCAGACGGTTAATCGATACTTTATAGATGGACGGGTCTAAGGGTAAACAGACAAGTGACATTTGAGATAATATCAAAACGGCCTTTCAAGTTAATTGGGAGTAAAAATAAATATTGAACTGTACGTTTATAAGTACATGAAGTGTACTAATTGGCGTAACTTTTTGAAACACACTCCCGGTTAGACATCACACGCAGCGTGTGTACAAAAAAGCAATGTAAAATTGAGAAGTTATGTTGCATTAATTTTTACAAATGATAATGTCCATAGGTATGGGCTACAATGGAAAGATTTCGTTAAAATTCATGTAATGTTCTGATAGAAATACAATTTATAATTTAACACAACTTCTGGACAGTATTTTATTAAGTTTTTTATTGCAAATTTCAAGATTTGTGGATAGGACATACAAATTATTAAGCTAAGAAGTAATTATTTTAAATAATGAGCCACTTACCTGTATTCTATGTTTGTTACATGTTTTGTAGTGAAATTAACTCACGAGAAATCATTCAGATATACATTTTTTTTTGGTAATTTTTAAATTACTCTCGAGCCCACAATATCAACACGAGCGAAAGCTTTACTTGGCCGAGTTTCCCCAAATGACGATACATAAATTTATTTGTACAATGTACAATACATTTTATGCGGAAAAGATAATATATATAAATCTCTGTTCCAGTGTATATTGCCATAGTCAGCAACTACCTGTATGAATTCAAGTGAATTCCAGCTGAAATACGAGTAATCATGAGCAAAATAAATTCTTATAACTAATTCAGAAATGTCAGATATGATTGAATTAAAACAATTTCATATATCACAATTCCACCATGTATTAAATATATTCCAACTGCCTGCATCATTGAATTAGAGGCCCTTACATTGTATAAATGTATAGGACTCTACATTGAGCAAGGAGTGTTTGTGTTTGTACAGTTTACATTTAAAACACTTGTTTTATTTTGGGCTAATTCACCTGTAAAACATTTCAGTGTTTCGCATTTTCCTGAATAGATTTATTATAATTATCATTTTGTTTTGTGGAATTACCGAAAAAATGTTTTCAAAACATAAACAGCGACTCCAAACCGGTGTTTTTATCGATTATGCCATACAAAGCGTACCGAGTAAAGAAAACATTCCGCCATCCCACCGCGAAATCATCAATATTTTCAAACGCCCTTAACTCGTCGATCTTTATCTTTTCGATAAATATTTCTGCACATTTCAATAAAACGCATCTTAGACAACATTATTTCGTTTGACTTACCGTTTAAATCCGGATGATTTTGATGATAAAATGGTTTTTAGTAGCCAACAGCACGGACAAAACCGATAAAAGTAGCCATTTTTTCACTTTTACAATAATTTTGTGTAAGTGTGTGTGTTTTAAAGGTGGGAGCTTTTAGTATTGCCATACTTGCTATAGGCTGCATACTTTTCGCGGAAGAATATCGTAATTAGATTTGAATTTATTAAATTTCGTTTCGAAACGATGTAAATTGTAAATAATTATACTTTGATTTTTTGTATGCAAATAAAATAGCGAGTCACGCATTCAAGTTTTTGTCAACAAATGCTTGAGACGCATTTTAAAGATGTTCTACCCAAATGTAATCTCCAATCAAGATCTGTGGCGGAAAACCGAAGTTGGGAGTATTAAAGTATTAATAAGGAA
>JANSTW010045179.1:0-13593 GCA_027564275.1 Diadocidia ferruginosa
AGAATAAATATAGATAATTCAGAAGGGACACTTAGTGTAAAAACATCGTAGCTTGTAAAAATTTGAATTATCGTCCTTTACGTCACTTGTGTCAAATGAACAAACTATTCACATGTAGGGCATTTTTAAGCTAAACATTTAATTTAGAAAATCTGTCAAAATAAGAGAGCGAAAAATGACAAAATGTAAACAAAGGTATTTGAGCGAGAAAATTTAACACTACCGAAAAATTTTTAAGTGTTTCCACAAAGAAATATGGCTGATTTTAGTATTAACTGCGGTAAAAATATATAAAAGTTTTGCCTGACAATCAGCCATGTTGATTGTTATTTTTTTTCGCGGGAACGAACGAAAAAAACAGGCTACTGACATAGGTGCGTTCCGGCACTACATGTGAATAGTTTGTTCAATTAACACAAGTGGCGTAATGGACAATAATTCAATTTTTTTCAAGCTACGGTGTTTTTACACTAAGCGTCCATTCTGAATTATCTATAATATTTATTCTGTGGTGGTAGAAACATTTTTTGTACTGAGTCTTTTTTCTTATGTTCTGTTTGCATTCTAAGGTTTTATGGCTAATAATAAATTAATAAATTTTTTACATTTTTTTCTTATCGAACAAAATTTCCCACGCACATTTAGATTTTTTTTTTTAGAAATTTAGGAGATTTTTATCAAAAATTTAGGATTTTTTTTTGTGTAAAGAATAGCCATTGACAATATTACGCATACTTTTTGATGCCTGGAGAAAGACAAAAAAATGGGAAGTTTTGTTTGAAGGGCGATCAGAAGAAATTAGTGAAAAGTGAAAACGTTTTAAAAGGAGGAAATAAATTATTTTTAGAATTTTTTATTGGAAATATTTAGAAATTTAGGATTAAGAATAAAATTGGGAAAATTTAGGAGAATTTGGAGGAGTGGGAAGCCGATTAACGGACAGTCTATTAAATTTTATATTGTTATGTACTTTTTACAAGAAAATATTTGGACTTTCGCCCGTTCTTCTATAAATATTATTTAGAAGAAAATTCGAAAATATATAGATAGTTTTACATTAATAAAATATATTTAAAAATTTGTACATTTATTATAGTTAGATAAAGCGCTAATTTAACAATTTAACAATTATACAGTGTGTGTTTCAGACTTATAATTCTTTTAGAAAGTAACAAAAAATTACATAAAAAAGAATAAATTATTTAAAATTAATTAAAACTCTCAATACAATAATAAGATTAGATTGCATATGGCATAGATATAGAAAAGAAATATTTAATTTATAAAAAAAATATCTAGAAATTATTTTGTTTGGATTAACAACAAAAAAATTGTTTAACTGGACTAATAAAAAAGTACAAAAATGATATCTCGCGTAAAATGTATTGCAAGTTATATAACTTCTTCTACTTTAATTAATTAATTTTTAAAAATTGTTTAAATTAAAAATTTCTACAGGTTAAAAATGTTAACATTTATATTTGTTTTTTTTATTTATATTTTAAACGAGTGATATTATAAATTATATACAGGCTGCGACCACTCATTTGTTTTTATCTCTACCTTTTTTCCTTAAAAATAATATGAGTGGTCAGCCTGTTTATTGTGATGTTATTATATACAGGCTGCAACCACTCATTTGTTTTTATCTCTACCATTTTTCCTTAAAAATAATATTAGTGGTCAGCCTGTTTATTGTGATGTTATTATATACAGGCTGACCACTCATTTGTTTTAATCTCTTTTTTTCCTTAAAAATAATATGAGTGGTCAGCCTAATTATAATATCCTATACATTAATATATTTTATTTGTATATTTTTTTTTTAATTTATTAGAGGCAATATTGTGGTGATTTTAAAATGAAAAGTTTGTTAAAATAATAATTAATTTTAAATTAAATTTGAAATTGAATTTTCTTCAATTGACGAAGTTTATATAACCGGGCTCATCATACGAGTTTTAGACAATTTTAATTATATAAGGAATGTGTTAAAATTGATCTTCTATTATATTTAACCGAAATTTAAGGATATTATTATAGTAAAACGTGTGTTAATTTCAATTAAAAATATTTTTTTAAATAAAACGGTTAAAAAAGGCATAAAGTTGCTCATTAGTTCTTGTAATCACACAACTTATTATAATAAATGGATTTGCGGTTTTCTTTTATAATATGTTAACTTTTAATTTCTCTTTTGATAATTCTATAAACTTTATGCATAAAAGTTTATAAAATTATTTTCTGGTGGGGTAATAAATCGCGCATTTGCTCATTTACCTAGGAACTACACCGCAGAGCAATTTGTTGGGAAATTTTTTGCATTTTGATTTCATAACTTGAAGTAAAAAAATAAACTTAGTTTAATATTTATTTGTTTGTATCTTCAAATTTGTAGTTTTAGCTCTTTACAAGACTAAAAAAAATTAATTTCACAAAAAATTCGACAAACTTTTAACAATTTTTGTTTTTTTTGAAAATCGATCGAACTTTGTGCTGTTTATTAGTGTAAAGACCAAATACAACCAGTTTCGATAAACATACAAGCAAATATTAAACAAAATTACATTTTTTTTACTTTGTAGATCAAGCTATAGGATCCATATATAAGAAACAAAATTATTTCGCAACAAATTGCTCTGGTGTAGTTCGTAGGTTAAGAGTTATACAAATGTACGATGATATTTTCTTTTAAATTATACATTTGATGGGGATTTTCATTTGTCATCATCGAAATTTATGTTACAATAAATATATTTTATACAATTGCTTTGTTAAAATAATAATTTAAAAATATTTTAATATTTTCTTTTATTTTAAATTGCAAAATAAAAAGTTTCATAACTCTCTGGACACTTGGTATGTGTCACTGTTTATGTTCAATTTGCCATTACCCCAAAGTCGGGCCGATGAACTGTAAAAAAAAATGAAAATTAATAAATTAATTTACACTGCGAGCTAAAAGAGATCACAACAAATTTTGCCCATCAGAAAAAAACAAATCAATCAGAAATAGAAATTTGGAAGAGCAAAATAAGTTTAATAATAATAACACAGTGCAACATTTTCGAGGTCATCGAAACTAAATTCTGACTTCAGTTTGAACTAGGGTTGCCAGATATTTCTAAAGCTTCGGTAGCACATTTTTAATTGTGTTCTTAATTCTTAATTATTTAAATTTCTTATGGTTTTAGGCTACTTATTAAATTTAACATGTTTTAGTGCTTATTATTTATTACTATGCACATTTAAAATTGCCGCGCAGCGCAAATGTTTTGTTTGATAAAAATTTCAAATATCAAAAGACACAGAAAGTAATGTCTTATAGAAAAGTATCAAAGGAGTACAATTTTATACAAAATGTCCTTGATATTTATTTGGGGTGTAAGCAGTACAAGCAGTCCAAAGAATTAAATTACTCCCGAAAGGAGTACATCTGGCAACCCTAGTTTGAAATTTGAGTTTTGATTGTTTAGTTCGACATATTTTTTGCTGTCATCAACTTTTTTGTGAATTTCTCAAAGCAATATTCAGACCAAATGTTCTTTAATTTAACTTTTGCAAACATGTCGGGGTGTTTTGAGTCCAAAAACCTGAAAAAATTCAAAAAAGGATTTTTTCGAGTTTTCTGGACACCCCGAAAAAGCGAAAATGACCAATAATCTACGAGATATAGCCATGTAATACCAAAACTCGAGCAAAAAAAAATTGTTGATTGCAAAAGAAAATTCAAACTAAACATCAAAACCTAAAAAGGGGTTTGCTAGTTTGTCTTGACACGACTTCCAAAAACTGAAGTCAGAATTTAGTTTTACATTTTATATTTATTTTGTTGTTTAAGCTGTCGTTTTTTTTTAAATGATTTTGTGGATTTTTTTGCAGGCTCTCGACTAATTTTTTGGTTTGATAATTTTTTTTTTGTATACGTTTCGATAATATTTTACTATCCTCATCAGAACATTAACTTCAACTACAAAATTAAAAATATATTATTAATTTTGTAGTAAAACACGGAAATTATTTCATTACTAAAAAAAAAATGGTCGAGAGCATGCAAAAAAAAATCGCAAAATCATTAACATTTTTTGTGTTGCACTGTGTAAGTTTCAGATTTTTATGGCCAACATTTTTTCTCTCATAATTAAGGGATCGCACAAACCTTAAACATTTATCGGGAATGTGTCGAGCCAAATGCCACAGCAAGAAATTCAATATAACCGACCACGTTCGAAACGGACCCAATATAAATGCAATTGTCCCGTAGGCATGCCAAAAGAACACGGCCAGCACAAACTCAATAATTATAATGAAAATAAATGGTAAATGTTTGAAATTTCGAAAATAACTATGTTTTTTGTTCATCGAAATGCCCACGTATTTCAAATAGCACGTTTCCGTACAGTAAGCATAGATAACGATCAATGGCAACTGACAGAAGAGCAGTTGAAAGAATCCATAGAGGTAGGTCAGAGAGCCCGGCAGGTAGCCACCGTTTACGTAAATTCCCCAAGCAAATATTATGCCCATGTGTCCGTCGATCACCTCACCAATTGACCATGGGCCAACAATTAAATAGAAACAATAAATTATAATTGGCAAAAAAATTCGATCAATTGTCGACAGGATCCAGAGACGACGAACCATTACGCTAAACCAATTGGTGCAATTGAGTCGAGGTCGTTTCACATAGCCAACTAAAAAAACAATTATTAATTTCTCAATAAAACTCTGATTCACTCTGTCCAACCAGTGACCAAAATATGCCAAGTTCGTAGCAACAACAACGGAACCACACACATCGACAAGGCAATTCCGAAAAATATTTGAAATATTGTACTCGCGTCACTCATCAGAATGAGCCTGGCCAATAGATTGAATGTTACCCGACTACCATCCAACGAAAACGGTTGAGATACCTAAAATTGAACAATATCAGACCAAGTGTCAAGTTTATTTAGAAATTTAAAATCAGACGAACCCTTTTCTGTCGATTTTCACCATCCACAACCAACACCTCCAAATTATGCACTCCTTTCGCATACATTTCGGCTGTCCATTTTACAACAAATAAACTCTCTGTAACTTTAGCGCATTTTTGCGACTCTCCTCCGTTTATTCGAACCGAACAATTGACGATACCCGATGGTGAAAAGGCCAATATACGAATGTGACTAGATTCTAGAAAGAAATATTGAGATTGAGTCACAAACTTCTTGGAACCAAAACCTACGGCCTACCTCTTTGCAATAATAAATTATCCTTTTCGGGAATATGGAACAGAGCATGTTTGGGATTTGTAACCAAAACAATGGGCCAATCATTGTGTATGACATCGGTAAATGAAAATATTCCGTGATCGATTGCAGCCAGTCGATATCTGTAAACGAAAATAATTTAAAACGGACTTTTTACCCAACCGCTAATCTTACGTTCGATTTTTCTTCCAATCTCCCAGTTCCAATTCCAAAAACCCATCATGCTGCAGTGTATACATGTTTGGCACCATTCCGCCCAGCGTATGCAGATGGCCGCACAGATAGGCAAGTCCCTCGTCATAATGACCGATCAATTTTCGCAAACCCACCGAACCCGTTTCCATCGACACAATACAAGACGTCGGATAATGACCAAACCAAATGGTGTAATTGCCACCGTTTCGCCTTGACTCTTCGGCCAAGTCGATAATGTGTCGTGTGTCGTTCAACGACAAAACGCCGATAAAATTGAACGGACGCTTCGGCCCCGGCTCCAGACATGCATCGACCGCAATAAATGAATACTTTTCGCCACCCTTTGCCACCTGCTTCATATAGGATCGTTTATTTTCGGTACCCTGTACCGAATACTCCCGAAAATAATTCCAATCCGAATGGTCGCCGGGCACATTGAAATTATCATGATTTCCTCGAATGTCCATCCACAGCGTTTTGTTTCGTACGCCGGCCGTGTCGATTATGTCGCGGTAAATTTGCCATTCACGTTCGTATTGGCGAGAGCCCAAGAAATCGGCATCTTTGGCATCGGTTAGATCGCCCGAAGCCAGCACAACGCTCGGCTGAATTGTGTCCAGCGTTTTGGTGGCAAACTCCTGGAATTGTGTGATCCGTTCATTGTCACTGAATATGCTTATGTGCAGATCGGAGATCTGGGGAATAAGGGAAATAATTTAATTAATTTTTTTATTCAAATTCTTTGCATGAATTTGAGAAAATTCTTAATAATCATAGTGTCCTTTACTGTAAGTTGACGAAAAATCACGAAAATCAGAAATCATTTCGGAAATTTGATTTTTTTAAGGAAAGCACGAAAATCTTTTTGGAAATTAGAAATCTTTTCGGGATATCACGGAAATATTTTCGAAAATCAGAAATTTCTTCGGAATTCACGGAAATCGTTTCGGAAACTAACAATAATTTCTGAAATCACTTAAAATCCTTTGAGGAAATCACGAAAATCTCTCGAAAATTAGAAAACCTTTCGGGATGTTATAGAATTTTATATTCGGATATTAGAAATTATTTCGGATATCAAAAATAATTTCGGAAATTGCAAAAATCTTTTCAGGAAATTATAAACTCTTTCGGTCAATCACGAAAATATTTTCGGGCAATCACGGAAACAATTTCAGAAATTACTGAATTGTTTTTTAAATATCTGGAAAATCACGAAAATCTTTCGAAAATTAACAAACCATATTGAAAAACAAAGAAATAGTTTCGGAAATCACGAAAATCATATCGGAAAACAAAAATAATTTCGGAAATTAAAAATTCTTTTGGGGAAATCATGGAAATATTTTCGGAAATTAGAAATTCTTTAGCGAAATCATGGAAATATTTTCGAAAATCGCGGAAATTATTTGTTAAATCTCAAAAACCTGGAAATTTTTCGGCAAACAGAAACCAGAAATTATTTCGGAAACCGATAATAATTTCGGAAATCATTTCTGAAAACCAAAATAGTCCCAAAACTTTTCGGAAATTAGAAATTCGTTCAATAAATCACGGAATTTTTATTCGAAAATTAGAAATCCTTTCGTAGTTTAGAAATTCTTTTGGAAAATTACGGAAATTAGAAATTCGTATCGGTAAATCTTCGGATTAGAAATACTTTCGGCAAATCACCGAAATCTTTTCGGAAATCAGAAACCATTGATTTTAAATCACGGTAATCAGAAATATTTGAAAATTGAAAACGATTTTCTATGGAAATTATGTGAAAAGCGATTGTTAGCTAATTTTAGGACTTTTCTTTTCAAACAAGATACAGTAACAACATTGCAATAATTAATTATTTCGATCCTAAATTCTAGATTTCGAGCCCCAGCAATTTGTATGGCCCAAAGTTTATTAAAAAACTCAAAACTATCTCAAAACCGATCATGCAATGTGATTCAAAATCAATAAATCGCTCGCACTCAGTGTGTTAATTGATGTTTTCAATTCTAAATCGAGGCTAAATTGTAACAATAATTGAAAATGAAATAAGTTCAAGGGCGCAGCACCGCGCGATATAATTGTCAATCAATTATTTATTGCAACTAAAAGTTTGTCATCTACAATGAAATAGAAATTAGTAAAAAGAAAAAAATTATAAATTGGAAATTACTTGTAAGAACCAGATAAGATGATCGGCTTTGTCATCGATGTGTAAGTCGGCGACGTTGTTTCGGTCAATCCAATGAGCAGCAGCTGAGCCATGACGTTGCTTCGGCTGGTCCTTATCAAAATTTACGGCCAACTTACCATCGATGTTGATTAAATTGGCAACATTTGCCACAAATATCGAACAGATAACAATGCAAACAATCAAAATAATCGCAACGCAGGAAAATCTCATTCTTTTCGCAGGCGAATTTTCCAGTCAACCAGCAGAAGATATGCGTAGGAATTTTCACGTCCCTCAAATGATTTTCTCAAGCAGCAGCAGTTGATGTGATGGCAATTATTGTATTGAATAATTTTCGCTCTAAATTAATAATCAATTGTATCCGCCGTCGTGTATATAAATTTCTTCATCATTATTCCGGACAACTTAGACATTCTCAATATATAAATATTTAATTTTAATTATCTAATCGCGCTTTGCTGTTTGTTGTGCGAATAATTACATTACCAAAATATTATTGATGTTTTTTTCACGCACACACTCACACAATTTATTTAGCCAAAATAAAAACACACAAGTTGCAGCGCCGCGCTATTCAAATCAGTGCTGCTATTTAGGTGAGTTTGGTGAGTATAAAATTACGGAGTTTTTTTGTCAGTTTGGTGGCGATATTTGCAGTTTGAAATTTTCTTATACCCGGACACGAAAAAATATACATTTTTTCTTTTTTTACATTATTTGAGCCCTTTATTTTGAAAGTGGCATGAGTCCATTTAAAAAAAAATTAAGTTCACTATAAAATTTCAAGGGTTTTAGTCTAACGTTCCCCCTTCTGTTCGCAGACAGGCAAATCAAATGTTCCTTCTAAGAAATGCTTTAATCCTCCTAGAGGCTGATGGGAGAATGATAGACTACAACTCTTTACAACTAAAATTGTAGCTCTTGTCAAGACTTTACATTTGAATATACACAACCCCTATAAATATTTATATTTCAATATTCGTCATACAAAAGTTAGGTCCCTCATATTTTGAAAAAGGGGATGATCCCTCTTATGTTCACTACAAAAAATTTAATTGGCCTATTCTTCCATTTTTTATATGTGTGGAATCACAATATTGCATTTTAAAACTTTTGCATACAAAAACGTAGGTAGTATCATTTTTTTGTCGGAGGATCTTTACAGGATTTGGAGCATATTCGCCCAAAATTCGCATGTTCGATGTATAATTAGCGAATGATTCGGATAAGATAGCTAAAATAAGGGTAAAATGGTCGATAATATAATAATAATTATACTAACTTTCGTGATTTATAAAAAACAGCGAATATATTAATATTTATAAATTAATTTATTTTAACTTTATCTTAAACAACATTTAATTACACCGTGATTTTGCATAAAATGTACAGTAGCTTTTGAATTTTCACACTTGAGTTCATCGAAAACGAAACAGGCCCGCTTAATGTACGAACAGTTGCGTCGCGTCGAAATCGGTTCGGCCGTTTCGGTTAAATAAACTTTATAGAAATATAAAATTCCATTTATTGCTTTGGCTGTGGTTTTAATTTTCAATTTGATCAATTTCTCATAGAATTCCGCGTCCAAACGTATGTCGGACAATTGAAAGGGATTCGATAATTTCTCATGATCAAAACTCAGTAGATTCAGCTGATTTGTGGTGGCAAATCGGTTCATCAGATCGGCCATTTGTAGTTCGTGCAGTTGTGGATTTGTTATTTTGCCCACTTGGCTCAGCCACTCGGACGCAATTAGTTCGGCCCACAATTCAATTTTATGCGGAATTATACAACCGTTTGGCTTCAATTTGTTCGCCTTTAACAATTGATAATTTGAAATTTGACTTGAGTTAACACAACCGAGCGTTTCGATCGGCGACAATATGATCAAATCGAAACGTTCCGCTATGAATAGCACCTCAACGGGATTATTTATAAATATGATATTCTCATAGGGCAAACAATTGCAGAATGCCACAAAACAGATAAATTCTTGGGAATCTTTTGAACAGTAAAGCTTATTGGCACGTTTCTCTTTCATTAGGCTGATGCCGATGTACGGGAACGGTGAGAAGTCTAGCACATTTTCATATCGTTTGCTGTGCCGACTTTTACCACCGGAAAAAAAATCAAATTCTAATTTGTTCAGATAAACCGAATCGTTGATAAATTTGATAACATCTTGGCTAACCGAAAACAATTTCCCCGTATAATTATAATAATGACTTAGATTCAGAATGCCATCCTTGCACGAAACCGTCACATTGAGATACTTTAGCTTTTCCATATTGGCAAATCGATGATTTAATTTGAAAATTGTCTGATCCCAACAACTGCTAACCGACGGCTTTGATTCAATGCAATTGTCGGCGTCCAATGCCAACGAAAACCATACAACAAAACCGTCCAGAAAACCGGCACGTTCATAGTGTAAACGAACCTTTTTCTCTACGGTTCCGTCCAGACACTGTTTCATTTCGACCAAATCGTTAAAATTACACTCAAATGCCTCTTCGATTTTTGTGATAATTTTAAAATCTTTTATCTGTCGCACGTTCTCCGTATCGTACGGTTCGGCCGTTTGTGCCACAAGCCGATGACTTTTCAAATAAATTAAATCCGAAAAACTACTATTCAGACAGACATTCTCGGCGGCAATGGTCTTCGACTCGAAACCGGCTATGTACAGTTTAATGCGGTTCGGAATGACAATGCCGTCGTCCGTCAGCAGCTGTTCTTTGGCATGAATAAGTGTTTGCAGAATTCCTTCGCCAAACACACCGCTGTCCAGCGTTTCGGTTACAACCACATCAACACGGTTGCCACCCAAATCTTCCGTTACGCTCAAATCATGTGAGAATTTATTAACTAAATTAATTTTCTTATCTAAATTGTTACGTTTTAATACTTGGCCAGCAACCGATATCATCACCTTTGAATCGTCACATGCCGACAATTCAATTTCTTTGCAACTTTTTGCCGCAGCTTTGGCCGCATAAATCGATAAAAGACCCGTTCCCGTTCCAATGTCCAGCAGTCGTCTGGTTGAACCGCTTTGTTGTTGTTGTCGCTGCACCGCCACTTGTTGTTCGATGGCATTGCCAAAGGCTGTGTTGCGTTGGGCATCGTTTAGCATACGAAAATGCCAACGTTCAACAAGTTGATTTCGAACATTGTCTAAATTTTGATATGATTTCAGAAAGTTTGGTTGAATTTTAAGGATTTCTTCAAAGCAGCACAGTGCCTCTAGATGTTTGTTGGCGCTAAAAAACAAAAAATAATTGTCAGGCCACAATATTTTAGAAGATTTCTTTTTATAAAAGTAAATTCGGCTGTAGTTACTAAATAAAAGTTTAAATTGTATATGGTCACCGTATCTATAGTCTTTTTAATCAAGAGAAACGTCACACAGGATTCACATAAACTTTACATGAGCAAAAAATAAATGAAAAAAACAAAACTTATTTTAAATTTTCACAGAATTTATTTTCCATTTTCTATTACAAATTAACAATTTCCATCGTTTTAACAAATTGTTTTAAATTTAAATTAAATTTCCCATTTAGTCGTCGGAATGATTGTTCAATTTGGTTGTTGATCAAAGATTCCGGGCAACTGTACGAATAGATTAGGGTGTTTTTGTGCCAAGCTTGATAGATTTTCAAACTAACATTGGCCAAGCAATTGTCCGAACCCGCCACCATCGGATCATACCAATAGACAATGGGATAGCCTGCGAATATTCCGAATAATGTTGGTACACAATATTCGGGTGACAGGGTTAGTACTAAATGATTAACAGATTTTTGTTTGAACAGTTCTAATTGTCCAGCGATATCTTTGAGCATAGCATGAATGCGGCTTAGATCTTGCATTATTGATGGTCCTGCTAAAGTTTTTGTGCAATCTACGTAAACTATGTCATCTGAACGGGGAAAATCTCTGCTATTTATTATGCAATAATCGGAATTTATTTCAATAATTTTAACGAATTGTTCAATCAAATTGGCGCGTTTCAGTTCGGCGAACAATGCCAATAAAACCGGCCGTTCTACGGTCGGACCAGTATCCCATAAATAGCCCAACTTTGCACCTTTATTTACAAAATAAATTTGTGTTGCAATTTCTTTCAGACAATTTTGTCCACCTCTTGGTTGCAGGTGACCTCTTAAAATTTCCATTATTTTCAGGATTTCAGACATTATTTTGGCGGAATGTTTATTCGCAGTTGCCCAGGGGAGAGGCCGTTTTATCGAAATATTTTCCTACAGCAAAATTATGTAATCTAACAAGCGATCTACTGGATTTTCGAAACAGGACTTTTTACCTTTAATAATTGCGGGAGAAATCTTAATTGTCTTAATATGTTTTGCTCACCTTGCCAACGCTGTACCAAAACTGTCGAGCACAAAAAAGTCCTCTGCCAAAAATGTTTGTGTCTTTTTGTTCAATAATATTTCGAATATTTCCAATAAATTGTGCTGATCATTGGGCAGAATTACCACCGCCTCTATGTACTGTTCAAATGCACCATTATTTTGTTCAAAGGAATCTGTAGCTGGTGGACCAATAATCACTGATGTGTTAATGCTGCTGCTGTTGCCATCAATGGAATCTTCTGTTTCCATATCACTCATATTTTTCACGATGAGCCTTCTCCCCCCAATTCTATTGCGTCATTGTTCTAATATTTTGTGGATTCTGTTGCAGTTGGTTTTTGTTAAAATATTTACCACTTTTATGCGTCTAATCATCCAATAATTAGCAGAATCTTGAATCTAGTTTAATTTAAAAAAAAACTCGACTTGTTTATGTAAACTCTCTGGCTATTACGAAAATTACGCGCTGCCCATTGCGAAAATATTTTTACTTCTGCGATATGAAAAAAGTGTGGTTATGTATGATATGAGCGCGCGGCGCGATGTTCGAATGTCAAATCTAGTACAATTTTGTTTTTGGGGGAAATGAGTGGGATTTTTGAATATTTGAATTTTGAATATTAAAAATAGTTATATTCTTCTTTTTTGCAGGCTCTCGACCAAAAAAGAAAAATATTATAAAGAAAATGACCGCAAAAACATTTGCAATATATTTTATGCAGGCGACCATATCAGATTCTGAATCGCGGGGCCCTAGGTATTTGCCTAAGTTGCCTATATAGGGAAATACGCCGCCTGGATCTAAACAAACATTTTTACATATGTGGACAAACTTGGCAAGCAAAAAATACTTATAGGTATGAACTAATATATAAAATTAATTAAAATCGCATCCCCAATTTTCCTAGTATATGACGCGTGTAAAAGTTTCATTTTCATCAAATATACAAAACATTCTCGCCAAATCTTCCCTTTTATCTGTTAGTCATATGAAGGATCATATATAGATAGTTGGTATATATAGGCATGACTACGCGCAGAACAAATGAATAATAATTAAGGCTGTATATGTCGTTAATGAACAATATTTTCTGCCTCTATTAACATTTTAATAGACTTACTTATAAAAGAGTTAAATAAATATTTATTTTTATTATATAATGTTGTTTCGCCAGATATTGTATACGACCGTCTTATATTATATAAACTACGCTAAGATGGTATAAAGTTAACCAATGCTTGCGTCGTTTCTCGATTATACGTATATGTTAAGTGCAGGGCTGCATTCAGGTACGCCTTTGTTATATGATTTTCTGGAACTTTGCCATTAAACCTTTAAAAACTTAATAAAATTACCATATACCTATAAAATTTAAAAGAGGTTTTGATAATATTTTTATAAGAAATTTTTGAATAATTTCAGAAAACAGTATGCTGATGATGATGGCAAAAAACATCGAAATATTCAGGTATATATAAAGTCACAATGATAATATTTTTGTTTCAACATTAAGAGTTACTGATACCAATGCAGTGGGTAACTTTGATGCACGTTTGAGCGCTCATCTTTCGATGAAATGTTATA
>JANSTW010045190.1:0-13591 GCA_027564275.1 Diadocidia ferruginosa
GGGAAATTTTAAGATGAATAATATTGTGGTACTAAGTTTTTACGTAGGACCTACGAAGAAAAAGATATTTAAAAAAAGAGCGAAAAAAATGAAAATTTTGCGAAACCGTGAAATTTTCGAGACTGTGAATTGCTATATCTCGTAGTGTGGCCAAGGTACAGAAGTATTTTGTAGACATAAAACGTAAATAATTTTAAATACTGTAATACTTTAATAGAAACCGAGTAGATATAATTGACAGTTTTTGTGCCATTCACCGAAATACATAAATCGGCGCATTTTTCCCAAAAACGCATTTTGCACACATAGATTTTTCTAGACTTTTAGTATGTTAAAAAGATACTTTCAAAGAACCAAAAACTATTTACTTTGTCTCTGTAGGAAATAGTTCCACCTTTCATCATTTTTTTTTCGTAGATCTCCTCTACTAATAAACGACTTAAGTCAATTTGCCTTATGGCTACAGAATTAGTGCAAAAAAACGCATTTATATTTAAACAATTTTCTTTATAAATTTGTATATTTTGGAATGATATAATGTATATAACGCATAATATATAATCTGTGTTGCATTTTGTATATATAATATTTTCTTATTTATAATTTCAATAATATGATTGATAACAAGATATAATATGAATCGTTTTACAATATCAATTATTTTAATAGCAACAATTTGTATATTTAATCTTTTTTTTGTTGTACAAAATATATAATTCTTCAATAATATTTTATTTTTCTGTTATAATAATTTTAAAATATGTTTGAATGTAAAAAGTTAGTTTATAGGTAAAATGTATGTTTCAATATTGCAAAAAGATAAACTTAAAAATGTACTTAGATTTTGTTTTTTGTTTTTAATGAAATATTGTTTCTTTGTTTTGTTTTTAATTTCTCTAAAAAATATTAATTATAGATATATAGTGTTGCGTATATATATGCAAAAAGGCAATTATTTAATTGTATAAAGTTTTTTCAATCTTAAAAATCTAATAAAAAATATATTTTTTAAAAATTTATCTAATGGAAAAAATTCGATGTAAAAAAAGAAATCTTTGTTGAGATTCGTAAAGGATCGTTCTTTCTTATATTTCGATTTATAGAGTGTTAACAACAGACTGTTATAAACAAGTCTAAGAAAATAAAAATGTTTTCTTATTTTTTGTGAAATAATGTAGGTATGTGGGTAGGTAGCAAGGCTTCTAGATATTATAGGTAATCGCATCAAGTTAGCTTTTCTACATATTATACAAAAATACATTTGTGTTTTTGCGTGGTAACGTTGTTGGTACCACAGAAATTAGATTTATTTAAAAACATGCTAAAATAAGCAAAATTATTAATTAATAATAAGGTCTCAAATGTATAGTATATTAATTTATTAATTTAATTAAATTTATTTATTTTATTAAAAATAATAAATAAACGAAATTTTTCAATTCTGCCTTCATATTTTGTATTTATTGGTACCGGTGACGTCACCTTATATTATTATTTTTTCTACAAGATTGTGTATGTGTATATGTATTCTAAGCGCACACCTTTAATATCCACTAACCTTAAGTCATAATAACATCTATTTAATACATACATTATTCATTATAAAAATTGTCTAAAGCTACGTCTTCTTTGGAGACGTATACGTCTCCTTAGAAGCCGTAGCTTAATAATTATTTCTAGAATTATTTAGAATTATTGCAATTTCTAATTTCTTATCAAAAATGATTGATTTTAATTTTAAACAATCAATCGAATATAGACAAATCAATTCTATAAATAATTTAATATTTACATATACCGTACTTATATATCCCGTTTATTATGTAGATTAGATTCTAGAATTTTCTAACAAATTTAAAATTTAAGAGATGTTAAAGATTAATTTCAATCAAACTATTATCACATATGTCTAAATATTATGAAATTATCAAAATAATATAAACACTTCCGGGAATAAAAAACATTTAACTTCGAAAAAAATATATTATAGTTTCTTCTATTAGTATCACAGATAAAAAAATATAACAGATATATCACTTTCATGCCTTACAAAAAAAAATGCTCACAAAAGCTTATTTTTAGAATAAAGCCAGTGATGTGAACTCGAATATTTTTTTATTAGGCGTGATTTTATGTGTGAATTTATTTAGATTAAAGATCTTTAGGTTCAGAGTCTAGAAACATTATTGGGTAATTTTTTTAATGAAGATTTGGAGATTCACTGTATATAGTTACAGTCTATGCTCTGTGGGTTCGGTTGATATAATTTAAATTCACTATACAGAATAATTTAAAAACATTTCTTTACTTTTTTGTTCGTCATCTATTTAAATTAAATCTATTTTGCTTTTAAAATAAAATAACATTGCACCTTACGCAAGTAAATAAATGATATAGAAAAACTAAAAAAAAATCGTTATCGATCGTAGACACAACTATGCGTTATCTAAATAATTTATCAATAAATTATGTTTTATGATAAAATATTACATGTGTTCGAATTGGAGGAATTTTTCCACAAAAAATTATATTTAAAGATTTACTTATATATGGAAAGTCAACGAAAAATATTTTAACTAAAATGTTTACTTACCAATAAATACATGCCCGAGAGTATTCATTTTCAAAGCTAAAAACACTTTTTTTTATTAAAAAAAACTTATTCTTAAATTTAAATTTTTTCACAATTAATATGGAGTTCTTTCACAATTTTGTGTTTATTATTATTAAAACATAGACTTATAAAATGCACTACTACTGAATTTAGTCTCAATCATTCTGCATTAAAACTCAAACTGTACTAAGCTGCTGTAGTAATGAACATACTAAGTAAATATAATTTTATGAAATATTATTATATATAGACGGTTTATCATTTTTGTGTAAAATTTTGGATATGGTCTGACTTTTTTCATGATGCCCTCTGACATAATATAATAATATTTTAGATAGCTGCTTATATATTATACATATAATATTATTTTTTTGTAATAAATTTAATGTTTAACATTTTTCAAACGAAAAATTGATAAGAAAAACCAAAACAAATGCGGTGATAGACGATTTTTTTTTTGGTGAATACATTTTATATATTAATTATTATTATTATTTAAAATTATCACTGCGGCTAAAAAATAAAAACATTTATGTACTTACCGATGATATTGTATATATTTTGCTATATTATATAGGTGGACGATTATGTTTATTTAGAAATATTATATGAGATTCTGTGCAAACGTTAGATTCGCAATGAAAATATATTGAATAAAAAAAATTAACGCCATAAACAATCCATCAATCAAGTGTTTGTTTTTTTTTATTTAATTTTGCTACAGTAAATTTTTAATTGATATTAAACAAATTTATAATTTAATTTTTCTTTTGGCTATAAAATTAATGATTATAAAATGTCTATATAGACATTGTTTCTTTTTAACAATTTAATTACTAAAAAAGTAACATGACTTGCAGTATATGAAAATTCTGGAACACCAATACCATGGACTGGATCAGAAAATTAAAATTGCAACAGAGGCAATTTGACCTTTTTATATAAACAATTAAAAAGGCCAGCAAGTAAAGAAAATTATAAGAATTTACGAAAAAACTAGATTTGTAGTTCGGGAAGCGAAAATATTCCCATTTCATTTGATAATTAAACCTAGAATAATGAAAACTTATTTAAATAAATATTATTAAAACAATACCTTGCAATAAGTTGATTTTTCTTTATTCTAGGTTTAATCATCAAATGAAATGGGAATATTTCTTACATATAGTAAATCAAAAATTCATTACATTGGCGCCCAACGTGAGGCTCAAACCCACGACCCTGAGATTTAGAGTCTTATGCTCTACCGACTGAGCTAGCCTAGCTAGCTTGTTTATATGTATTCTGAAGCCAAATAAAATTAAAAATGTGTTTTAAAATATCGTCTGAGTCTGCTCCAAACTCTGTCAAATCTAACTCTCACTGCTTCCAAGACGATTTTTAGTTTCATAACTCTGATAAAGTTAATGCTTATACAATGCCTTTAAATCTATTAAGTCGGAATCTGTTAGCCACATCTCAAACAATTTATTGAGATCAGAATTTACCAGAGCTTTCACGCCAGTTATAAAAATAATCCATTTTGCCTGTGGACCTACGGCGAACTCTACAATGATTATACTAATATATTAGCCTTACTGTTATACTTACACACTTAAATTTTTTTAACAATAAAGTTAAAAAGTCAGCAAACATTTTAAAACAAATTCTTTTCAAAAGCTGAATTTTTTTCCTTTTGGCGTGAAAAGTGGAAAAATCCAGGAAAAAATCTTATTGCTCTTTTTTCGCATATTTTTTTATTGGAAGAAACATTCCAATGGATTCCCGAAAAAAATACGTCACCAGCTTCACCAGCTGGGCTTTATTTAAGCTTATTGTTTCGAAGCTCCACGCAATTTTTTCAGGAGCTTCACCAGCTGAGATTAATTTAAGCTTAATGTGGTGAAGCTCCACGCAATAATTTTTTTCAGGAAGCCGTATAAATGTTTCATTTCTTTTAGAAAAAAATGAAAAAAGAATTGTTTTTCGTGCTTTTTCCACTTTTCATCCCTAAATTGAACAGTTTCCCTCTTTTTGAATAGCCCTAACCATCATTAGCACAGTGAACTACCGAATTTCCGAAGAAATCGATTAAATAAAACTTAAAACTGTCGTATCTCGGCTCCCTGACGTCCAAATCAAAAAATTTTTGCCCTTTTTGAAAAACCCTACCGAATTGTTACAGATACCTCCCAAACACTTTCCCAAAATTTTAAGCGAAAATACCGAAAATTTCTTATTTGGATTCTGGGGTGGGCACGAAAAGTCAAAAGTCGGTATTTCTGCTTGAAATTTTGGGAAAGTGTATGGGAGGTATCTGTAACAATTCGGTAGGGTTTTTCAAAAAGGGCAGAAATTTTTTGATTTGAACGTCAGGGAGCCGAGATACGGTAGGTTTGAGTCTTTTTTACTTGATATTTTCGAAATTTGGATAGTAGGATGTGCTAATGATCAATAGAGCTTTTCAAAATGTGGAAAATTGTTCTATTATTTCGTAAATAAAAAGTGGGAAAATCCCCAAAAAATATTCTCTCTTTCAATTTTTAGTTTTTCCTATAATTTTTTTTTTTAAAACATTCATATGTCTTCCTGAAAAAGAAATTTACGTGGAGCTTCGCCAGCCGAGCTTTATTTTTAAGCTTGTAATGGCAAAATACACTTAAATTTTTTTTTTGATTGGAAGACATATGAATGTTTTTTAAATATTTTTTTGTGAAAAAAGTAAAATGAGAAATTTTTTCGGGTTTTTTCCAATTTATACTACCGAATCGAAAATTTGTCCACTTTTAGAATAGCCCTAACAATCAACTTACTTTTTATCTCAGCTCAGCAACTATAATATATAAGAATTTAGCAATAAATTTTGTCAATTTTATATTAAAACGCTTCTCACTATTTTCAAAGTTCAAAAAAACTTTGAATCGATTCCGTGATTTCTAAAAATCAATTGATTTTGATGAAAAAAAAAATCAACTAATTAAATTGTGTTCATGCATCCGTCATCGTTCAAAATTGAAAAAAATATCGATGGGCCATATTAATCTCGTTCAATTTGTAAGTTCCGCAGGTAACGGTTTTTGGTATTTTCATATAAAATTCAACGGTACAAGAAAGGGGCGGGTTAACAAGAAAGCTAATAGGTATACTTAGGGTATTCGGTATATGTAACGTTCCGTCGTTCTATGGTTTCCCAAAATATGTATATAGATTTTTTTTTTGTAAGTTCTAAATAGGATTTTAGTACATTGTAGATTTAGGATGGGAGTAGCTTTTTGATTTTATATACCAGTCCAACGTGCCATACTTTATCGAAAGCCTGAGAAATGTCAAAAAATGCTGCTTATTAGCAATATTCCTTTTTTTTCAAAATCATCATTAATTTTGTTTATGACTCTGTGAACTTGTTCAATGGCAGCGTGCTTTTCCCTAAATAAAAATTGGTGGTTTGGTCTTATATTATTACTTACTAGAATGGGATTTAGCTGAGCAAGTAGAGTTCTTTCGAATAGTTTTGCTATTATCGGTAAGAGACTGATTGGTCTATATGATGTAAGATCCACTTCATTCTTCCCAGGCTTTTTATCATAATAATTTGTGCAACTTTCCATTGATCAGGAAAGTATTCAAGTCTTATGATAGCGTTACATATTATTGTAATCATACGAATACATTTAATGGGCAATTCCTTTAAGATTTTCCCAGTAATTAGGTCGAATACAGGAGCTTTCTTTTCATTTATTGTTGTTTTTATAGTTTCTATTATATTGCCGACTTTAATATTTCTTAAAGGAAGTTACATTTGAAATATTGCATCGAGAAAACTAGTAATTTCATTTTTTGATGGAAAAGGTTTAAAAACGCAAGATAAGTGTTCTGCAAAAAGGTTGGCTTTTACCATGCCGTTTCGTGCCCAAACTCCATCAGACGACGGGATCATCATCATCGTGTCCTTTACTCCAAAGCGTGGGAGCATAGGGACGATTTTACCCTTTTTTTTCTATCTGATACTATGGTTTTCATTGACGACTATATCTTTGACTATATCAAAGGTGGAGTGTTGTCAGCAACTCGCACTAGCCATATTTTTTGGTGATATATATAAAGTACTTCTCAATTGATTGGTTTTTACTATATCAATAAGCAATTTTTTAACTTCTTTGGTTTTTCTATGTAGAACTAGCTTGTCATCTGGAGATCTCGTGATCTGCCACCTTTTGCGTAATTTACGTTTTTCGGCGATTTTGTCTCTTACATTTTCAGCTATCTATTGACTTTTTGTGTTTTCGATCCCGTTCGGAGTTGATGCCTATGATGCCTGTTGAATACTAACACACAATTTTCGGGTTGCAATTTCTATGTCTTTAGTAGTTTTTAGTGGAATTTCTAGAGACATTTCTTTTTCTAATATGTTTCTAAACATTTCCTAATTTGTAAATTTTTTGTGTAGAATACTTACAATAGTCCGAATTAAGTGTTATTATTACCGGCGAGCGACGATAACTCTAAACTTTAGTAAGCGTTTATATAATTTGGAGAGATTCCCTTTTACAACACAAAAGTCGAGAAGATCAGGAATTTTTGCACGATCTGTAGACCAATATGTAGGTTCTCCAGATGATACACTTTTCATGTTATTTTCACTCATATACTTTTGGTAATTCCCTTCCTCTGGTATTGGTAAGTCTGGATCCAAATTGTGTGTGTTTTGCATTATAATCACTGCCGGCAATAAATTTGTTGCCAAGAGTTTTAAAGAATTGATGAATCAATGCGATGTTTTGGAGGACAATAGATGGCTGATATTGTAACTGGTCCAATAAATTCTTCGACTACGACACTTGTTGCTTGTAAGTGAGATGTTTCATATTTCTGGATTTCGTAGTGTTTAATATTTGATTTGATGAAAATTGCTGAGCCACCATATGCTGTTCCATCTGGATGTTTTGTACAAATCAGGTTTTAGAAAGTATCGAAACACTGTCACTGCTCTTTTATTTTTGAAGATGTAAGTGGTGGGTTCGCTAAAAAATTTTGCACTTTATTATTTTATTAGATTTTACCAAGACATTCGATTCAACCAATCACTTATGCTCGAAAAACTAACAAATAATTACAAATTTTCATTGTCAGCAATAAAATTTTGTTGATCTTATATCTGAGTTTTCAATATCAATATGTTAACTTAAATAATTCCCAGTCTGATAATGCACATATTTTAAATGGGAGTACCGCAAGAGTCCGTCTTAGGACCGTTAGTATTTTTAATTTATACGTTAGAGCTTATTATGTAAGACATATAATACTTGAAAGTGTGTCATTATAATCTGACAGATAAATATTAAAACTCTTGAAAAAAAGAAAATCATATAAAAATTACCAATAAAAGCCAAGAACTATGCTGTTACATTTTTATATTTTATAATATTATTTGTACAATTACATAAATATTTAATAATTTTTTATATAATTTTAAAAATAGTGTTTTTTTTTGTTGGTAAGTAGTATACTCTTTTATGCAACAATAATAAGAAGCATATTACATTCATTTATAGTATTTAGTATATTTAATAATAATTTACATTGATGTATAAAACAATAAGTATTGCGCCTTACGCATATACATAGTTAGATAAACACGCTTTACGCATATATAGCAGGTAATTATCATATTAAGTAGGTAACAATTATAATTTTAAATTAATAGTTTTTGTACAGAATCTGTAATCTTGTAATTTTTTGAATACAAGTAATTTACATACACAACACCATGCACTATGAATATGAAGAAGGCGTTTCCATAATTAACGGATGACATATTTCATATAATGGTTGCTTATTGTTGCAGGCGGCAGTCGATTGTCGGGTCCCAGGACTAGACGTTGAACTAATGCTGGGACCAAGCGAACGTCATCTGCATTCGGTTAAATCAGTCGCATGATCGCTGTCATCACCGAGCGAATTTGCAGCCGCACTAGGCGACAAACTAGGCGTACGCCCACCCGTTCTAAGTTGAGACATATCCGAACCGCGACGACTTATGGTCCGCTGCAATCCGGGACCCGAACAGAAGCACTTACAAATTATACGTTTAAATGCAAAACGAAAGTCTTTGGAGAACAAAGCATAAATCATTGGATTTACAGCTGAATTACAATAGCCCAACCAAAACAGTACGGAGAACAGTAGAGGTTGTATACAGTCATCGCAAAAAGCGCGTATCAGATACATTGTAAAAAAGGGCAGCCAACATAAAATAAACAGCCCCACAATAATGGCCAATGTTTTGGCAGCCTTTGTTTCCATGCGAAATCTCTTCACCTGAGCCTTTATATTTCGTTTGCCCATCTTTTTGCTATTTCGTGGTGACATCGACTTATCTAAATTTGGCATACTTTTGATGACTTGTAGATATCCCTCTTTACCGCGAAATATTTGCGATGAAGTGAGCTCTTTGCCATTCGATGAATAGTGTACGGCATACAGAACATTATTGGGTGGCCGTTGAGCCGAAGGACTTGTTATATTTTCCGATGATGGATAGGAAACAGATATTTTTATTTTATCATGTTTTCTCGTTGAAAATTTCGAATGACGTTCGGGAGATGAACTGCCTATACTAGTTGACGTACTATGCGTACTGCCATTGCTGACGGATGGTTCTTGTGTATTAGATCCTCGACCACGATGAATTCGTAGCGTAAGACGTTGTTCGTCAAATCGATTACCAATGCCTGCAACGAAACTTTGTTTTAAATTCTATTTTTTTTTAAGAAAAACAAGTGGATTTATGTAAATATTACATGAGTTGTATTATTGTTAAATTTTTAGTATCGTACCTTGTGTAAAATTGGCATATTTATATTTTGTGCAAATTTTTGTTAATAATATTACTTAATTTGTTATGTAAATTTAAATGAATATTTTTTGTATACATTTTAAGAACACACTTTAGTGTTTATATTTATGTCAGTATTAATTATTATTAAACTTCCTATATTGTAATAAAAATTTAATAAAAGTATGTGTTTTCACAGCGATGTTCAAGCTTGTTTCGTTTCCACACTAAACTCATCAGCGATCGGACCAACTTTGTATAGTTTCTCTGTATAACATTTGAGAGATTTTCGATTCTTATATATATCCAATGTTCGCGTTTTACAATATCCTTGTTTTTAATAATATATTTGTTTTATAATTATTGTATAAAAGTCTATAATCTATATGATTTCAAATTTAATTTCGATTTCGGATTACCTATTTACTATACCAAAGAAAATTGTTACACAACTCCTATTGATTGATTCAAGAAGTAATGTTTTATTAATATTTGCTTGTATGGATTTTTTTTGTAGTGCTAGGTCTTTAGACTGACAATGTTAATAATGTTTAGCCGATTTAAAAAAAAAAATTTAAGTGTTTGCCAAACTTTTTGTGAAAGTATTTTTTTTAAACGGTCTAACTTAGCGCTATATATTAGCGTAAAGACCTAAAACTAAAAATTTTTAGATATAAACAAGTAAATATTAAACTAAATTTGAATTGTTTACTTTATGGATCAAGCTATGCAGATAAAGAATAAGTTGCGCAACAAGTTGCTCTTAGAATTGCTTTGGTGTAGTGGATAGGTAAAGTAATTTTATAAAAAAAAACTTATTATTTATCTTAAATGCTTAATTAATAATAATAATAATTCTATTCTCCTAAATGTATTTTTTTTAATTAATATTTACTTGTATATTGTATATAAATGTTACATTATCTGAAGCACATTTCAAACTTTTGTTTAAAAATACAAAAAAAACCCTTAAACGTTTCAAAGATTATGTATTTTTCATAATTCTTAATCTACTGATTTATACAAACAAAATTAAATTAAAACGTGGAGGTAATTTAGAAAAAAAAACATTTTAAATTAACTGTCTTATCATATCAAAAATATTATTTTAATTAATTGCCTTCTTTTTTTGCAAATCTTATTTGCCAAATCCAAAAAGAGGGCGTTTATCGTTTTTTTCTTTGATTTTTAAAAACTTTTTTTTTTAATAATTATGACCATCAGAAAAAATGTTTTATTTTTCTTATCAAATAATTAATTTAGACTTTAATCTTCAAAAAGAGATTCAAAATTTTATACGCATAATTTTTTTTATGTTTTATCGGTCAGTCAACAACATATTAAATTATTGTGCCAGAATTATATAATTATTTTTTTTTTAAAACATTATATTTTATGGACCAAATTTCAGGCTGTGCAAATCCAGTTAAAACTTGTTCAATAATTTTTACCAATTTTTGTCTCCTTTAAATTATAATAATCAGCAAAAATATATAACAATTTAATTATCTTTTATAAATAATTTGTTGTTTTTGGTTAAATTTAATGTTATAATTTTATAAATAATTGACATTTAACAAAAAAAAAGGCCTAATCTTATTAAAAAAAAATTTTTTTTTTAAATAATTAATTTGTTTATTATGGCACGTTGACAATATGTGATTCATATTGTGATTGTGCGGTTGAACATAATTCAAGAATTTTTGAAGAGTTATTTTTACATTAAAAAAAATCAAAGGTTATTGTTATATAATTAATTTAATCAACTAAATATTTATTTTGAAATAAAATTCACGTTTTCCAGTTATTATATATAAGGTTTTTATTTTATATATGAAAACTTACAAGTTTCTTAAAGCTCGAATTTAATTTAATTTGCATCAAATCAAAGCTTGCATTAAAAACTTCAGCGAGAAACATTTGTATGGTTTACATGTGAAGCTTTTAAATTGTCGTTGTAAGTTAAGCTGCTGAAAAAAAATGCAGATAAAATGAATATAGTACAGTTGCTTTTGTAATTGCATTATTTACAATATTATTATATGTTTTTATAAAAAGAGTAGACATTTAGCTTCTATATTCACAATAATCTCTTTAAACTTATAATGAAAAATAAATTATTTGAATAAAATAATTTTTTCGATTATAAAAATTTTGAAAAATCTAATTACGAAGGTAGAGAATTTAAAGTTTCAATACATATGATTGACACTATAAAATCACAGATAAAATTAATATTCCAGATACGTAACGTTGCACAAAAATAAAGTTTTTTAGTTTATTAACTGGCAGATAGACCTACCATGTAATAGAGCTTTTATGAGCAAGTATTTTAGTATGATTCAACAAAATTAATTAGGTTCATTAAATAATTGTAACAAAATAATAAAAATTAATTTAAAAAATTCAAGATGGTGTCAAAAAACCAATCATTTATCTTGCGGCAAAATTACAAAATTATTTTATTAGTTAAATAAAGATTTTTTGATTTTTTTAAATTTAGTTTTTTTTTATATGAAGCATGCAAATCATATATTCAAGATGGCGGATTTTTGGTTTTTCAGACACATGTCTTTTTAGCGCTTTAAAGACATAGTTTTGATGCAAGATTAAAGACTTTTATTTTGGAAAATTCAAAATGGTACCATAATTCAAGATGGTGTCAAAAAAACAATAATTTACCTTGCGGAAAAATTACAAAATTCTTTTATTAGTTATAAATAAAGATTTTTTGATTTTTTAAATTTTAGTTTTTCTTATATGAAGCATGTAAATCATTTATTCAAGATGGCGGATTTTTGTTTTTGCAAATATGACGTGTCTTTTAAGCGCTTTATAGATGGCGCCTTTTTATATCTTTATTATCTCAGGAATCAAACACCTTATGAACCAATTTTGTATGTAAGAGTTATCGGAAAAAATTACATGATTTTGCATAAAATAATTTAGTTCTGAAATTCACCACTGTTGCGCCACCGGTAAGTTTAACTTTTTTATCATATCTTCAAAACCAATAACTTTATTGAAAAACATTGTATGAAAAAAGCTGTAGGAAATAAAAAGATTTAAAAAATATTTACTTTTTTCGATCGTGAGTGTCAACAAATTTAAACATTTTGGAACAGGCTAATCGATCGACGAAAAGTGAATATTTTTATAATATTATCTAGCTCCAGCTATTCACCAGAGCCTGTAAGCTAGAGCCATCAAAAAATATGTAGCTGGAGCTACATTATATTGCAAAAAAAAGGTTTAAATTTTTGTAAAATTTCGTTTAGTACAAAATGTTACCACTGCAGTGGCGCCACTGGACACTTTTACATATTTTTTATTGTATCTCAAAAACTAACAAGTTCATCAAAAAAGTTTGTATGAAAGAATTATGTGAAATACCAAATTACAAATTTTTATGAAACATTATTATTTGCATGCTTCATATAAAAAAAAACTAAAAGTTACCACTATGGCGCCACTGGTAAATTTAACAAATTTTTGATTATATCTCTAAAACTAAACTTTGGGCTGAAGTGTAGAATTTTCCCCATCTTGGATCCTTCCTAAACTTTGTAGGGAGGAAGTAGGGTCTCTGCTGAACAATTTTTGTAGTGTAAACTTAAGAGAGGGCACATTCACTTTTAAAATAGGAGAAGCCTAACACCAGAAAGGAAAATATCGAAATATAAACATGTATATATGGGTTGTGTGATGTCAAATGAAACGTTTTGAAACGTTGTTCAGGGAAGACCTACCATCCTATAAAATTTGGAGAGGATTAAAAAGGGAGAGGATTCTACATATTTACCAAACTTTATATATCTTCTGAGTTTCTCATTTCTGGACTATTCTATAAATATAATGATAATCAATTTAATTCGTTCATTTTTTCCATCAAAATCTGTTGATTTTAGATTTTGAAAAAAATCCCCATATAGTCCACAATTTTTTTTGTCTGTTTTCTGACTATTTTAGAATCCCAGGCATTCGTTAAGGAATCGTAAGAAGATGTAAAAAAACTGCGATTTCTATAAATATAAGTTTAATTTATTCATTTTTTCCATCAAAATCTGTTGATTTTAAATTTTGAAAAAAAAAATCCCCATGTATAGTCCACCATTTTTTTGGTCTGTTTTCTGACTATTTTAGTATCCCAGGAATTTGTTAGG
>JANSTW010045201.1:0-13587 GCA_027564275.1 Diadocidia ferruginosa
TAAAAAAGAACAAAAATTATCATAAAAAATTAAAAAAATGGAAGATTTTCAAAAAAAATTATGACAGGTTTTCTCAGGATTACGAGATTATTAACATGAGGTAAATAGAATCTCTAAAGATGTTTCAAAAAATGTCCTGATTAAATATCGTTTTCTATTCCTTTTATATGCTATATAAATTTGTAAGGATTTTATCAGTAATCTTCATATTTTTCTTATTCAGAATAAGTTAATTTCATCAAAATTCAGTAAAGAGACTCAAATATTTAAAACTTTGATACACACAATTATTCTATAAATTTCTAAATTTTGGGTTTATGTTCCTATTTTAAAAGTATTCTAAATTATTTCCTTTCTTCTTTTGTATGTGAAAAACAAATTAAATTTAAAAATATAAAACAAAATAAAATAAAATAATTTTAAGATTTTAATCGAATACGAATTCATCTTTTTTTAGGAAAATTTTTCTGAGCCACCATAAAAAAAACGAATAATCCTTATTTCGATGCTGATGTTATGTATATGTAAGTAGTAAGTATCAATAGAATAATAAAAATTTCACTATTTCATACAAATATTTTAAATTATACAATAAAAAAGGAATTGATTCTTGCATTTAGGGGTTAATTTAAACCGTTTTTAGAAAAAAATTTCCTATATACAAATTTTTACAACTTTATAACATTCAAAATTAAAAAAAAAATCACAAACTATCTGCAACTATTAATTTATAACAGTTTTTTTAAGTAATCCTTAAAAAATACATTTATCCTTTTATTACATTAGTTGCTTTATTATGCACGGTTACTTCAAATAACTAGAGATTAATTGCACAAATTTTGATAGAAAATTTATTAAATAATTATAAATACACATAATTGGAATCCTTAATTTTTTCTCACATAATCCTATTTTAATTTTTTGCACACAATGCATAATTTACCATATTATTTAATATAAAATTAAAACACATTTAATTTTCATACCTTCATTATATTATGCTATTTTTATGTACAAAAATTTAATTAAATCAAAATAAACTCGGAAAAACAATTCTTTTGTATTTTACAAAAAATATAAATAAAAAATTTTGCACGCACTAGATACAGAAAAACTGTAATGTATATAACTAACAATATTAAATATATAAATATTGTTGTTACAAGGAAGATAGTTGCTCGACTTATGAATTGAATTATTTTCAGCATCCACTATTTATATATCTTGTGAAGATCTTATTCATTCATAAAAAGAAATGTTTTAAAATAAAGTTTTTTTTTGCATTTATAAATCTATGTACTCTCAGTACGATATGTACGTACATTTTATGCGGTTTTATTGTTGTTGTTGTTGTTGCAAATATAGAACGGTTTAATAGTAAAAAAAAACAGTTTAACTTCTTCTTATACCTAGATGCGGTAATAATATTGTATAGCCATCGCAAAGAGATAAAATATATGAAGGTAAAATAAGATCGCGCGTTAAATTGTATGTAAAGCAAATATATTAAACCAAAGAGAGTGTAGTTCAATGATGTTAAAATTCGTTATTTTAAAAATTAAAGCAAAAAAAAACTAAATAAAGTTTAAAATTTATTAAACAATTTGCTTACATAATTATAAATATGTAGGTACATTAAAAATGATCTAATAATAATTTTCGTATAAAATGAGAGAATTTATGTATATTTATTTATATGTATAGTGTGCGCTATTTTTATTTTAAAAGCTTTTGAATGTTAAACTGCGGTAAAGCACGCGGTGATCTAGTTAAGTCAATACTAGCAGTATAAAAGTAGGTCCTTATATTAATACCGCGTAAAATATTTATATTTGCATATATTCAAAAAGGATAAAATTCCTTTTTAATTATCAAATTTTAATAAATTTGACTATTTTATTTATTTAAGAACTACACCAGAGCCACTTGTTGTGCAACTTTTTTGTAATAGCTCGTCTAGCTTTGTCCACGTATAAAAAAATGTGTGTAAATTGCATTTACCTTCGAGTTTTTTTTTGTCTGTTTTCTGACTATTTTAGAATCCGAGGAATTCATTTAGGAATAGTTAATAATTGCAAAAAGACTGCGTTTGCTATAGAAGGCAGTTTAGTTCGTTCATTTTTTCCATCAAAATCTGTTGATTTTAGATTTTGATAAAAAGCCTTATGAATAGTCCACAATTTTTTTGGTCTGTTTTCTGACTTTTTTAAAATCCGAGGAATTCGTTTAGGAATCGTTAAGGAATGTAAAAAGACTGCGATTGCTATAGAAGGCAGTTTAATTCGTTCATTTTTTCCATCAAAATCTGTTGATTTTAGATTTTGAAAAAAAAATCCCCAAATCCTCAATTTTTTGTCTGTTTTCTGATTTTTTTAAAATCCGAGGAATTCGTTTAGGAATCGTTAAAGGATGTAAAAAGACTGCGATTGCTAAAGAAGGCAGTTTACTTCATTTTTTCCATCAAAATATGTTGATTTTAGATTTTGATAAAAAGCCCCATGTATAGTCCACAATTTTTTTGTCTGTTTTCTGACTTTTTTAAAATCCAAGGAATTCGTTTAGGAATCGTTAAAGGATGTAAAAAGACTGCGATTGCTATAGAAGTCAGTTTAATTCGTTCATTTTTTCCATCAAAATCTGGTTTATTTTAGATTTTGATCAAATCCCCATGTATATAGTCCACAATTTTTTTGTCGTGTTTCTGACTATTTTAGAATCCCCGGAATTCGTTTAGGAATCGTTAAGGGATATAACTGCGATTGCTATAGAAGGCAGTTTAATTCGTTCATTTTTTCCGTCAAAATCTGTTGATTTTAGATGTTGGTAAAAGGCCCCAAATATATAGTCCACGATTTTTTGTCTGTTTTCTGACTATTTTAGAAACCCAGGAATCGTTAAGGGCAAGAATTTATCTGATTTAGATGTTTTAGATGTTTCAGACAATAGAATTTTGTATAAAAGAAAGAAATAATTTCACTACTAAAAAATATAGAGTATGTACCCTGTCTGTAGATATTTATACCGCTATATTCAAAAATATAGATGCCAAGGCCAGAAGCTCATATAGAAATTTATATTTCTCTATGTGTACTTTATTAGTTTATTACTTTCGCTGCCTAAACCAATTAAAAAAATTAAAAAAGTACAAATTTTTTTAAATTTTATTTTATAAAATATTTTTGAGCAATAAATGAATTGAATTGAATAATTTAAAAGTTCTTATCAAAAATTTTAAAACAAAATTTGCAACAAACGATAGGTTTAGCTCTTAAAATCGTATTGATATCGCAAACAAAAGACTGCAGTCGACGAACCTTTTTTGGAATATTGTTTAAACTTATTTTAAATTAAATATAAAAGTGTATTACAAAAATATTTTCAAAAAATTAATAAATATTGATATCGAATGTAAAAAATTAATTAATTATACAGAAAAATATCAATAATCTTCATAAAAATCTAATTAATAATTTTTCTTTTGTATATATACATATACAATTCACCTACTATATAATATTTAACCTGCGTAATAAGTAATAACAACACTATTTGCTAACATACTTTATTAATCTAATATCTTTAGTAATTTACCTATATATTATATTGAGAGAAATAATAAATCATTTAGATTATGTAGTGGTTTGTTGTTGTTATAGAAAAGAAAAACTGAAAATATTTCAATTATAATTTTTTCCATAATAAACTATTTATTAAATTTTTTATGTACAACAAGTTGCACGCACTTTTTAACCACATATACATTTTTACCTTGCTGATGAAGATACCGCGATATTACTTGTGTATACTATAAACAAAATACTAGTGCATCGCGCATATTGCACAAAGTGATGAAGAACAATTCGTCTTGTAAAACAACATTATTTATCGCAAAATTTCGCAAAAAAATATACTCATCTACATTATGTGTACCTAGGTATTTGAATAAAAATATTAAAAATGATTTATTTTATTTTATTATAAATATAGAAGAAAAAAATAAACATAATTGTCAGAGACGAATGTTTCAGTGATGGCCTGTATACGGTATAATAAAATTTATTGGCAATAATCGACAAAAGAATTCTGAAAAATTTAATTCTGGATGTCAATTTAATGCATTAAATTTGTTCGAATTTCTTCTAAAATTAAACAAAAAAAAAACTTTGTATAACTCAAAATAAAATACATACATTAGACTAGTGTAAGCTTTCCTATATATGCTGTACATTTTTTCCTTATAAAATAAACTTGCAGCTCGGCGACACACAAAAAAAGGCGACCAAAGCTAATTTTGTTAGCGATTTTCTTAAAAAAAAAATAAAAAAATAATTCGAAAAATTCAAAATTCTGCTTCCTAAAACCCAAAGGTATAATGAAATATATTTTGATATACATTTTACTCTGCTAAGTGTAAATTATGTAGTGGTTCAAGAAACTGATTGTTCTAAAAGAAATAATAAAAAAATTAAAATTACTATTCCAAAAAGTTAAATAATTCTTTCAAAAATCAGAATCTATACCGTACAAATGAGAATTCTTGTGTGTCAGACCATGGAAAACAGTACTTTTCATAGAAATTACTAAATTTAAAGTCAGAAATTAAGATATACCAGTTCGATTACTATTATATATCTATTTATAAAGAAGCAGATTTGTAGAGGTATAATGATCTTTTTCCTGGACAATCTAGAAATACCGTAATTCTATAGAAAACCGTTAAATGCTTTGAAAATACTGAGAATGCTACAAAAGTCAATTTAATTAGTTAATTCTTGTCATCCAAATCGGTTGATTTAAGTTTTTTCTATAGACAAAATCCCTATACCAAACCTCATTTCGGGAGCTTCCCATACAGGAAAATGACTTCGTGCGTAATAATTATAGAGATACCTTTAGTTTACGAAATTCTTATAATAAAATAATATAACATCTAACTAACTTTTATTTAATATAAAAAATCGAATTTTCTTTATTTATATATACACAAGATAATAAAATTCATAAATATCTAATATACAACAACACAGCATCTTCTTCTTTATGTTATTAATTTATTTATTGTTTTATAACATAAACTATATAATAATAATAAAAATAATAATAATAATAATAATAATATGTTGTTTTTTAAACCTATATAGACGACTATATAAAATAGTTATAATATATGTATGATATCTATATCTACTATATAAGCGCTAATATCGCACGCAAAACTATTATAAGATTTTATTAAAAATATATTACAGAAAATTATAGAAACAATTTATTTTTTATATAAATATACAATTATATGGTGTGAAGATTCTGTCTTAAGATCAAAGATTTTATAAAGTGTGCAGTTTTGTTTTATATATGCGCTTATAATTTTATATAACAGAGCTTTGTAAATTTAAAACCACTATCAAGCAATCAAAATTTTGATAAAGATACTTCATTAATCAATATGTTTTAATTTTTAATAAATCTCTGTAAATTTTAATAAAATTTTGATTATATTGAAAACTAAAAAAATTCATCAAATTTCTTTCAATTCTATTAAAATTCTAAGAAATATCTCATAATGTTCTTATCTATTACACAAATTTAAATTAATTTTGATAAAAACTTCATTATTTAATGCTCTTTATCTTTCATGAAGTATTAATAAGTATAAATTTTGTAAACAAAACTCTATGTTTTTTATTAAATTTCTTTTGAATTGAAAAGCAAGTTTACTCGCACAATGCTATCGTTAGCATTATACTATATAATTTTCACCTACAATCGCGCGCAATTACAGTATATGCGGTGTGGATAAAATTATGTTTTTTTTTTATTTAATATAAATAAAATTTTGAAATAATAAATTCTCTATATAATATTCTTATATAATTTAATAATGAACATAAAATGTGTGAAAACAAATTAATTTAGTTGTTTTTTATATCGAAAATAATCATAAATATTATATAATTAGATACAACTTGTAAAATTAAATTAAAATTATTATAATTTTTGTATTATAATTAAATTAAATCATATTAAATGTTTTCTTATTTTGAATTAATTTAAAATTAATATAATGTTGGGCAGCAACTATAAGATATGCTTAAGACTAACTCAATTCTAGTCTTCTCTGTTCTTATAATGATTCTATTATCTATAATGCTGACACACTAGACACTAGACCATGTTTTTTTCTCGTTTTATGATACCCTGATTCAGAAAAAGTAGAAAATAAAAAATGTCCGTCAGTCCGTCAGCAAAATATCAGACACAAGTAAGTTTTACACCAGTCGAGGGATTTGGCCAATTTTTGGTGAGGATGCCTTATAGTCTGGGATTGCAGTTGGAGTCTCTAGGTCAAATATACGATTTTTTTCCTAAAAAATGGTCGAAAAATATGAACGTATAGAGAAATTTTTTTTACCAGTGGGCGCATTTGGCCAAATTTTGTTAGAGAAAAGTTTTAAGTGATTTGTAGTTTAGAGATTGCATTTGGATGATCTAGGTCAAATATGAAGGGGGCCCTCATACGATTTTTTTCCTAAAAATGGCCGAAAAATAAGAGTTAAGTTTTTTACTAGTGGTCGGATTTGGCACATTTTTAGTAAGAAAGAGGCATTAAAGGTACCCTACTCTGGGATTGCATTTGTGGTCTGGCTCGTTTCTGATGTCACGAATTAAGAGTAAACGATACATACATTTTTTAAAGAAGGGAAATGTGAGGATGATCATGGGAGGGTTTGAGAAGTTTAGTACATTTTGTAAGAGTCGGTTTTATGTCTCCTTATATACCCTGAGATTTCACCTTGGCTTTCTAGATTAAAGACTTCTTTTATGTTGTTATAAATATCTAATAGAGAATATTTTGGTTTGTGTCAATTTTCAAATGTTAAAGTATAGTAAAAGCAGCATCCCAGTTATACTGGGGGCTCTCGAACCGATTTTTTTTTCTATTCAATCAAAATAATATCTTCTGAATTGATCTCTTTAAAAATATTATTATTTAAAATTTAGACGAAGTAAGTATAGTAAAAATTGTCGACCCAAATTTTACTTATAACTATACAGATATTTTTTCACTCTTTGCCATATCTTAATTATGCAATTTTAATTTTTTTTAATTTTTCAACATTAACTGCTTTATAATTATTATTATTATATATTTTGCATATCAGTACAAAATACAATGAATGAATGAATTGAAGAATATTGTTTTTTGCACTCTTAATGCTCTTAATGCTGATGAAAAAACTAAAAACGAAAACTGACAAAAATCAATATGAAAATTATATTATTGTATAGATTTTTATAATTTATACAAAATCTCTTCTCATACATATTAACATACTACTAAAATTATACTTAACTATATTATCGACATTGCATTTCAAAGAATTAAAGTGCCACAACGATTTAAAATTATATAAACTGTTTACAAAGAACCTGAATTGCAGTGCAATTGAGACAAAATGTGTTACAAAGTTGTGCAGAAAAGTTCAATTTTTATAATAATAATTTGTTAAAATTTCAAGTATTGTGGAAGCGAATGGCAATTGTGTAGTCTATGTTAATCTGAATTTCAAATTAAAATAATATTTTTTATACAAATTTGATAAAATATTAGCATTTTTTTAATAAAATTTCACAGGAATTTGGTATGGGAGCTACCCGATCGTAAATAGGGTTTCTGTATATACTGAAAATTTCTATGTATATTTGTGTCGATAATTTTTTGCGGATGAACGTAAAAAAATGAATTGTTTATGGCGATTACAATTTTTTTTTTAAACGGGAAGACTGATAGGCTAATAATAATCTATAACATCAATATGAACTCTTCTTCCTGTTTTTGCTATTATAAAATAAAATAAAATATTTGGTCTTAAAATGATTTCAATTAATTGTGTTTGACATTAGCTATCGTTAGTAATAAGAACCAGATTATGATGATGAATGAAGTGTTACTAACTATTTGTAAGTGATAATTCGTAACATACCATTTATTAATAAATTTAAATAATTTTTACTCGATTACGCGACTGATTGAATATTGAAGTTAAACATATTAATGTATTGCAGAAGCTGATCCGTTTTTTGTTGATTTTTATAGGAATTTATTACCAAAGTCAATGTGTTCAATGTTCATACATATAATATGCTAATATGCTTTTAACATATCTATTACCTATAACTACATGAATTAAAACTATATATAAAATATTAACAATTATTAATTAATGCGGCATTAAAATAAGCAGCTGGAGATCGACTTATGAGTTATATTATAATATGTTGGCTACCACATACTTATTGCAATTTCTTAAAAAAATATTTACTTATGATGATGTACAATTTATAATAAATTTTTAATATAATGCAATGCCCAATTTTTTTTCTTCTAAATTTATTAAAGGTGCAAAAACTTTTGATTTAGTTTTTGTTGCATATAAATTCCAATTAAGATATAGAGATATGTGATCTATTGAATTAAAATTGGTTCAAGAAAAAAAAATCTTAAATTTTTTTGTAGATCCTATATATAATAATTATATGTCTATTTAAATTAATTTAACCAACAATATATACATCGGATATAATTATATTCATCATAGCTCATATGATATATCAATATCAATTTTCAACATTTTGTTGTATAATTAATTTTTTTTCACGTTCGCGAAACTTATACAAATTTTGATCCATTTTTAGTTTTTTTGTTACAATAAATAAAGATCGTTTTTTGTATGCGCGTTCACTTCAATTTTAATTCAATTAAATATAAATTTTGTAAAATATATTTACTATAAATTAAAACATTTTCCTATAACTTAAAAAAAAACATTTGGCAATATTATTATTTTAATATAAGAAAACGATGTTTTCAATAGTTGATTATTATTATATTATATTACAGGTAAACGCATCTTTATGCATAGCTTTAAGCTCATATAATAATATATACACGCAAATATTATATAAACAAAAACTGATAAAAAATTAAATTATATCTCAAGGCAGAATTGCATATATATTATTATAATATGTTGCGTTCCAATAATAATGGATAAAATATGTTTCGTTTTTTATTCGCATATATTACACATAAGATTTTATAGATATTATTATGTTGTAATAAGCGATAAGTGACTTTAAAATAAAACTATATCGACAATTTTTTAACCTTATTCAATAAAATAATAATTAATAATTTTTTTCGGATTTAAAGATGTGTACGCGATTTATATATAGTGACGAATATTTCATATTATGGAAGCAAGGGAAGCATTGGCCTTTGTTTGTTTTTTTAAATTATAAAAATACCGTTTAAACTAAAATCTAAACAAAGACATTTTTTTCTATGTGGCCATATGACTTTTTTCCAAAAACTTAATCTAACCGATTTAGATGAAAAAATGAATTAATTGGTCTTCTCTTCTATAGCATTATCATTGTTTTGAAAGCCTCTATCGATTTGCTATCGAATTCCGTCAATATAAAAATGTCAGAAAAATATTAAATTATTTTATATAAATGTTAAATTTAAAAAAAGCTTGATAAATTTCACAATGGCACCGGTAATAAATAATAAAAGCGTACATTTTATTCTACACAATTATTTTATTACACTTATTTGTGTAAATTTACACAGACAAATCAATTTTAATTTTTTATTAGCACATTTCTGTATAATTTTATACATACAGACACCCAACTTTTTGTGTAATTTTGAGTTATCTGTGTTAATTATGTGCGGGTCTGTGTTTTTATTTACACAGACAATTATTTGTAGTGTATACATTCTCTAATGTATATAATGATTGCATCCCACATTCTCTAAACCTGCCGCTTCGCCACTATAGTAGCTAATAATATTTAAAGAAGAAAAAAAAACGATGAGATTTAAATTGAATATTAATTGCACATTACATATTTTTATTAAATAGATTTGATTTTCATATTATAGAGTTATATAGACATAGAGCTATTGGAAAAAATCTTATAACTCTATATTTACTAATTATACGAGTATTAGGTAATTTTTACCAGTTTAGACAATTTATTGTATGCCGTCTTGTTTTAAGATTGAAATGAATATTATATTCGGTGTAATTAAAAATAAAAGTCAAATCACGCAGTTGAATGTCGGGCAATTATGCTTATATATAGAAGATGATACACATTATAATATGGGTACGGAAAATCGAATTTACAAAACTAACTAATGGACTATTCAAGGCTTTGATGCTTATATATATAATTAACTATCGCTGTTTTGTAACAAAGTTGTCGATTATATAGAATTTCCATAATTATAAAAAAATACTTATTCTGCGAAAGGTATATTTTACTTCTTGTATATGTTAAAATATGGTTATTACTTTACTTTTAAAGCTTATATACCACCAGCTTTCAATATGTACTTCGCCAGGTGGACCTATTTACCAGCAACGTTTTCCGATTAATTATTTGAAGAGTTCTTAGTTATATAGCTTGTGATTCCATTCAGGATTAAAATTAAATGGTATTATTCCTATAACACGCTTACTTACATATATATTAACATATTTAAACTTATTAGTTCAAATAAAGATCCATTTTCGTATTTTTAATTAGTTTTTTATTAATTCTGTTTAATAAAAATGAACTATTTGAGTTGAAACATAAATGGATTTGTGTGCGGTTGAGGAAATTAAGAATTAAAGGTTTTTTCTAATTAATTAATATTTTCTGATTAATGTGTTTGTACAATTTATAAATTTATAAAATACAATTAAGAACTAGAAAAATTATAAAAAGTTTCCTTTTTTGTATATAATTTTCCTTAAGTACAAATTAGATCAATTATTTGAAGGTTTTAATTTATAAATTATATGTAAATAATGATAAATATGCTTAAGAAGCATTTATAAGTAGATCGCATCTATTAAATAGCCATTAATTTACTAACCTTCGAGTTTAAAAAAAAAAATCGATCTATAACTTTATTTTTTTTTTTATTAAATCGGGCAGATCAATCATTATCATTGTATATATTTGATTTATACATCACATATATATAGATCATTTGTAACGCATTATCAATCAATTTTGGTTTTTGGCTAATAAATTACTTAAATCAATGTAATTATTACTGTTTTGTGTTGATGCGAAGAACATATAAAGAACGTGTCTACTATATAGTATGGTAAAATTTCCATATTTGGTGATAAAATATTTTGAAATTAATAGTTTTATTTTTGAAATAAAGGTTACCGTACCAATTTTGGAAATTCTATTGTAGTGGCTTTTTGCAATTTTTTTAAATTAAATTTTGAAAAATATCATCAGTTTCCCACGCATATTAAAGGTAGTTATATAGAAAATATAGAGGATTCTTATAGGTGATTAAAATAAAAAATTAAGAAGAATATTTTGGGAGCTATTCTGACGGATTTTTCTTGGAGCTATCCTTTAAAAAAATTATTATAGTTAACTCGATAGGCGATAACCACCTGATAAAATTGTTTACAAAAAAATTCCATGTTCAAAAGACTTCCAAGACTAATAATTAAAAACTAAAAAAACCCTAACCGTACATAAGTACAGTTTGGTTGATATATTCATGAAATTTTTATTAACATTTTAAAAAGATTTTTTATGACTAAAAATGTTATACCTTTTTTAAAGTTCTATTGCTGTAGCAAATAGAAAAAAAAGATCTATTGCTACAGCAATAGAACTTTAAAAAAGGTATAACATTTTTCGTTTTATACCTTTCCCCACTGTCAAAGGAATCTCTTGTCCTTTCTGATGACGGCGTCTGGCCAGAAACAGTAAAAAACAGTTTTTTGGATAGCGCAGCAATGCGCTAAGCACATGCGGTATGAACGTAGGCCGGTGGTCTACAAGTAGTATACTTAGGCATTTTTATTGAAATAATAGATCCCTTTCCCCTACGACCGCAAATCCGATTATTCAAGTTTTTTGATTAATTATATTATTATGACAAACTCATTACTAGAGCAGCAATACCAAAGAAAAAATAGCTTTCTTCTCTTTGGCAAAACTTTATTTATGACGAAATTTTGTCAGTCACACTCACACATCGCATTGGTTTTAAATACTTTAAATAGAATTCGTCTATCGAAATTATTTTTGTATACATTTTTTTTAATTAATCCAACAACTAAACAATACAATTGTTTACCTAATTTTCAATAAACTTTTTAACACTTTTCATGAATAAATTTACAATTTGTTTGCTGCGCGTCATAAGTGTAACAAACTCATATGAATAAAATATGTATGTAGATTTTGCAACAGAAGGTACAGAAAAAAAAATCAGTAACATTATTAGCGGTGCATATAATTTAAATAAATTATTATAAAAAAAACTAATTATTGTTTTGAATCTCATCACATATTATTGTTATAATCTTTCGAATATTATATGCGCCAGCCCAATGTTACTATATATACAGTAAACAGCAGTGAATTGTTTTTTATATAAGTTCACATATATGGGAAGAAATAATTAAATGTGTAATATCAAAGATCTTATTTAACTTAAGTTTACCATTGCTTAGCTGTCTATATGTTGTATATATATACATAACAATAATATTTAGATCCATTCTGTTACTCGAAAAAAAGTGTAAATATTTTAAATCGTTTTATTTTGTAGATCATATCGCTCTGTATATGTTTGTATATACTTATTAAATAATAGATGTGAATCTCGCATGTTGTAGGAGTTTTAAATTAATTGTATTCATTTTTGTTGTTGTGGGTAATTCAAATAATTCAAATAATTCACTATATACTTTAAAAATCATTTAATTTAACTGATGTCAATAATAAATCTTCATTAATGTTTAAATTTGTTTAATTTTAGCGTATATTTACCTCATATTTTGCAATAAGAACATAAATGTTTTTATGATGAATTCGCATATACCTATAACTTCAACATGAAATAATTTGTACGATGATTGATCAAGTGTATTTATAACATCAAATTATTTTTGTTTTAATGATTTGTTGGGTAACTTTTGTGGTATATGAAGAAAAATATTTAACATTATCTAATATTTCGAATTAAATTTAATAAACAAAGAGATTTTTTATTTGGTTGTAAAATAAGTGTAATTGCACAAAAACATATGTTTTTGGCAATTATTGCAATATTATGGTAAATAATAAATATATTTAAAAAAAAACAGTTATAGATTAATTATATTTAATTGCTTTAAATATAAGATAATTTTTTTTTCTATTTCGTGTAAATTAATGATACAATTTCAAGTTCTTCTATGAAGCAAAATCTAAATATTTTAGTCTTATAAATACAAAATATCATTGAATATCATATTTTTAAACTAATTATTATTTTAAAATAAAATTCTAAGGGCAGCAGAAAATCAAAAATTTAATCTTTTCAAAATTATCATATTAAGTGCATATGCCAGTAAAATTAAAGTTTTAGCCCTCATCTTTCGATGAAATGACCTAATTTTTTTAATTAGTATTGATAAATGGAATAGAAAGAGGCTGGAAGAGCTGTTTTTTGAATTTTCTTGTTGTTATTTGCTTTTCAAGAAAACTTTTCAACACATAAAA
>JANSTW010045212.1:0-13584 GCA_027564275.1 Diadocidia ferruginosa
AAAGACTTCCAAGACTTCCAAAGACTTCCAAGACTTCCAAAAGACTTCCAAGACTTCCAAAGACTTCCAAGACTTCCAAGACTTCCAAAGACTTCCAAGACTTCCAATACTTCCAAAAGACTTCCAAGACTTCCAAAGACTTCCAAGCCTTCTAAAAGACTTCCAAGACTTCCAATACTTCCAAACGACTTCCAAGACTTCCAAGACTTCCAAAGACTTCCCAGACTTCCAAAAGACTTCCAAGACTTTTAAGACTTCGAAGACTTCCAAGACTTCCAAAAGACTTACAAGACTTCCAAAGACTTCCAAGAATTTCAAAAGACTTCCAAGACTTCCAAAGAGGTGTCCCAAGACTTCCATAGGTGATTACACCCTCGTAATATTAAGACCGAGTTAAAATTATTATTTTAACTTTATTTATTTATATGTAAATATAATATAGTAAGTTTTGAAATCGTGCTAAATGAAATCTGTAAAAGCGGAAATTTGTTTTGAGTCTACTTATAATTTTAAAACTTAGAAACATAGCTATCGGTCAACTTTTAATACATATTTTTGCTATATTATATGACTACAGTTATATATTGAAGAAATGCGTATATATATGGCACTATCTGTTTGTTATACAACTCCACTGACCTCGCCACTGACGATGGATTATCCTAGAAATAGTGCTGTTGGTATATTAGTAAAAACACTTTTTGAAAGGCTTTGGCGAATAGCTAGCCATATAACATTGCAATAATATTCACTTTTTGTTAACCGATAGCTGTGTTCCGAAATTTTTAAATTTGGTAACATTCACGGTCGAAAAAAAGAAAATATTTTATTATAATAGTTTTAGGCGGTAAAAATCATTCCCTCTACTTGTTTTTTAGAACTCTTTACTTTTAAAGTTATATTTGATAATAATTATTATCTATCTAACTTTCAAAACCGCATTTCTCCTCGGACTAATATTTGAAAGCAAGCGATCGGTCTCATTCAAGGCAAAGTTATTAACTTTTAAAATACATAGTCTCACTCATTATTAATAAGACGCCATAAGAGGTGTAACATTTTACGGGTTTTTAATTTTTTTTATTAGTTATGGTTTAGAAATTAAGTTTTAAAAAATATTTTGACCTTATTGGTTTTATTAACTATTAATTCGTGTAAGAATTAGTTTAAAAAACTTTCTCGGCAATGTAGATTTCAGAAACTCAAATATTTTTTTATTTCTCTGATGTATTCTACAACCTGCGCCAAACATTTTGAAATATTAATGTTCACTCCAACTTATTAGATACGCGCCAATTAATTGCAAATTCACGTCTATATATAGGTATATTTAAATTAATAGAGGATTTTTTTCTATAATATTTATATATTATAGTTATCAATGACGTCATCAGAAATTAATAGCCCCATCATAATATTATCACAGATTAATTATTATTATTACTTATACGGTGCGTTTCAATTCATATTTTATATGCATTAGTATTGTGCCCCAATCACAAAATATTGCTGTTTTATATCAACACACAGGTTCTCGCATTTAATAATAAAGTATTCAGATTTTATATTTTGTTGTGATTGCATGTGTAATAAAAAATAATAATTGTTTATTGCATATTAAATAATATTTTTAATAATAAAATAATTAAAATACAAAAAATTATTCATTGCAACGTTCGATAAAATGAAATTCAAATCATTTACCTCATCCTCACTTTCAGGACTTACGAATTGGACAGACAGTTGTACAAAAGTCGATGGACCAGATAAGGTTTGTAAAATTGTTTTTTAAGAAATTTTAGATAATTTTCAAAAATCTTATATAACAGTTAACAGATGCATCCAAATTAAATCGCAAAGAATCGTACAAGGCTCAACGGAAAAACTATCGACGTGAAAAGAAGCGAGTTGCCTCAGAGCTTCTGAACTCATTACAGGATCCAGCCATTATTGTTTTGGCTGATTGGTTAAAGGTAATTAGAATAGAATAATTCCTTAAATTTTCTATATAAGTAAATTTAAGATTATACGTTTTTTATTTTCTCTCTATTTTATATATGACTTGTAAAAATAATATTCCATGACGAACAAAGTAATTTTTTCCTCGCTTTATTGAAATGTGAACAAATATTTGTAATCTATTTTAGCAAATTTACGACACATATTATACAATATAACAGATCATGCAACAAATTTTAATTATTTTATTGAACAGAAGAATATTATATTATTAGATTTGTTATTTGTATTTAATTATATAAATATCGCGTTTTAGAAAATATTAATAATATTCTAGGGGTACTTACATGTGGAAGTCCTGGAACAACCTCTATGGAAGTCATGTAGAAGTCATATGAAAGTCATGGAAGTCATATCGAAGTCATGGAAGTTATGTAGAAGTCATATGGAAGTCATGTGAAAGTCATATGGAAGTCATGGAAGTCATTTGGAAATCATTGAAGTCATATGGAAGTCATGGAAGTCATATGGAAGTCATGGAAGTCATATGGAAGCCATGGAACTCATATGGAAGTCATATGGAAGTCATATAGAAGTAATGGAAGCAGAAAGTTATGTGGAAATCATATGGAATTCATGGAAGTCATATGGAAGTCATACGGAAATCATGGAAATCATGGAAGTCATGCAAGTCATATGGAAGTCATGGAAATCAGGGAAGTCATATGGGAATCATGGAAGTCATAGAAGTCATATGGAAATCATGGAAGTTATGTGGAAGTCATATGGAAGTAATGAAATACATATGGAAGTCTGAAAGTCATGAAAGTCATATGGAAGCCATATGAAAGTCATATGGAAGTCATGGAAGACATATGGAAGTCATGGAAGTCATATGGAAGTCATATGGAAGCCATGGAAGTCATATGGAAGTAATGGAAGCAGAAAGTTATGTGGAAATCATATGGAATTCATGAAAGTCATATGAAAGTCATATGAAAATCATGGAAGTCATGCAAGTCATATGGAAGTCATGAAAATCAAGAAAGTCATATGGGAGTCATGGAAATCATATGGAAGTCATATGAAAGTCATGAAAGTCATATGTAATTCATGGAAGTCATGTGGAAGTCATATGGAAATCATGGAAGTAATGTAGAAGTCAAGTCTACGTGAAAAATTCGTCACTGATCAGAAAAGAGATATCAGATATCCAATATTTAATATAAATGATTTAGTTTTACTTTTCTAAGGAATAGAAGAAAAGTCTAGATAATAAAAAATCCGAAATATGGAAAAGAAAATGTATCTGTCTGTATACGCAAAACGTTGTGTTCGGTTTATAAATGGCTGATATACATGTTAAAGTGTCCCAAGAGCCGCCATCTGAAATAAAGCCACCAATTTTATTGTTTATTCTTAGAAACATAATGTTTCTAATAAATAACTATCTTCTTTACCAATTAAAATCATGAGAATCAGTTAACAAATGAGCAAGTTACAAGAAAATGTATTAAAATCCGTTATCTTGAATAAGTCCGCCATTTTGAATGTTGTTATGTAAAAAGATTAAAACTATAAAATTCCAAAATTTCAGAAAAATATGTTAGTATTTGGACAAGTTATAAAGGATTTTTGTTTTGGCCGCCATATTGAATAATTCCGGAAATCATGCGAATATGGTGGTAATCATTTCGGAAATCACAGAAATCATCTCGGAAATCATAAATCATTTCAGAAATCAGTGATTTCAAATCACGGATATAATTTCGGAAATCACAAATCACGGAAATCATTTTAGATTCAGAAATCAGAAATAAATTACAGAAATCATTTCGGAAATCGCGGAAATCATTTAGGAATTCAGGAATCATTATCAGAAATCATGGAAATCATTTAGGAAATCAGAAATCATTTCAGAAATCACAAAAATAAGAAATTATTTCTTAAATCATAAATCATTTCAGAAATCACTGAAATTATTCCGGAAATCAAAAATCATTGAAATCGAAATTAGGAAATTAGGAGTAGTAACAGAAATCAGAATAACCAGAAATTATTTTCGGAAATCAGAAATCCTTTTGAAATTCACGGAAAATATTTCGGAAATCAGAATAATTTTCGGAAATCAGAAATCCTTTTGAAAATTCACAGAAATTATTTCGAAAATCTGAAATAATTTTCGGAAATAATTTTCAGAAATCAGGGAATTAATTCGTCGGGTGTTATTTATTAAGCTTTTTAGAATAGAAACAAAATTGGGGGACAATTCCTTGGGTGTTATTTCGTGTCACCGGAATTTTTTTGAACAAGATCGTCAAAATCGTCTAATTTATTTCAAGTAATTATTTATAAGCCACATTTTATGGCCGACGCCATATTGCAGACGCCTTGTTACTAAATAAATAATGGTTATATAATTTTTCTAATAGGAAGTTGTCTAATGCGACGACATTAGTTTTGTATTAATTATTTTTAAATTCAAAAAACCCTTAGAAATTCCTATAATCTTTGTTATTTAAAAATATTAAATAAAACGAAGTAATTTTTTCTATATAGGTCCGTGGTACATTAAAATCTTGGACAAAATTGTGGTGTGTACTAAAACCGGGTCTATTGCTGCTGTACAAAAGCCCCAAAACAAAAAGTAGTCATTGGGTTGGCACAATTCTACTAACTTCTTGTCAAATTATTGAACGTCCCAGTAAGAAGGATGGTTTCTGTTTTAAATTATTTCATCCGTTGGATCAATCTATATGGGCACCACGTGGTCCGGACAAAGAAACAATTGGTAAATATTTTTTATTTTCCTTGTGGTTATAATATGAGAAAATTTCTTTAGGAGCCGTCGTTCAACCGCTTCCCACAGCCTATCTTATATTTCGGGCACCTAGTCAAGCAGCCGGCAAATGTTGGATGGACGCTCTGGAATTGTCGTTACGTTGTTCGGCGCTACTACTACGATCGGCTAGTAGTAGCGGCAATCATAATGAAACTCATGCTGGAGCAGGAACTTCGGCCGAAACTATGACGAATGAGACACAATGGTCAGAGGCTGATTATGAAAAACATTTCTATGATCATGGTAAGGAGTATAATTGTAACATTCGGATCCAAACTAAACTTTGATTAACACATATATTTGTTGTAATTTTTAAATTGCTTATTTGTCTTTTCTTTAATTTGATAATCTATTTGTGACATTTTATCCTGTGAATGCCGCGCTTATATGCAACGACCAATTTTGGTGTATATGGGCGCGTGTGTTTATATATAGAATACGAAAATAAGAATCACTTAGCTAAACCACTATTTCTAGCCAAATATATTCCACCAACACCCCCGGAAAACCGCTCAAACCATCCTACCATTGATCCCCGTCATACGAACTTTCAACGTAGTCCCTGTCCATCTCCTACGCCAATGTTTCAGCAATTGTATTGTGCCGTTGCCCATTGGGAACGTGTAATGGCCGATTCACCCGATCTATGTGTTATGGACAAAGAGCGAATCATTAAAGATTTGGAAAATTTACCAAAACATAAGTTTTTCATAAGTCGGGATGAAGGAGAAGATACCGACGACGAAGGTAGCAATAATGAAAGTTCAGCCTTGGATAACATTTTGCATTTAAATAGCATCCGTCAAGGACATCATGTCGACATTATGCAAAAATGCATCGGAATAACTAGCAGTTCTTCTGGTGAACCTAAAACTAATTCAAATAGTTAGTTTAATTAAAAAATTTGTTTGTTTTTTATTTATTTAATAAATAGCTTTTCATTAGATCGCGTAGCTAGCTAAATTAAAGTGAACATTATTTCATTCAAAATCCAAAAAAAAACGATTCCATTAAACCATTATGTATTAAAGTAGAAACAATGACAGAAAAATGTCTAATGATATCTAAGATTTCTCTTTGAACTGAAAATGCAATGTTTGGCCGCATAGATGTCGCTATTCAAAATGTATGCTCACTATAATCGAAATTCACTTTGCGATTATGCAGCCTTATTTGGTGACATGAGATAACATCCAAAGATATATGCCCAAAGCTTTTTTTCTAATTTTTTCTATTCTCAAACCCGTGATAGCAGCAAAAAAATATAAAACATGACGTTGAAATTGTGTATGTTTTAAGACACAAACCAATAAATAGTTTTCGTGTGATTTTAGCGGCATTATAAAGCTAAGGTATCACACTTATTTCATATTTTTTATAATCTTGAAGTTTACATTAAATTTAGCAAGAAATACGTACGTTTCTAGCGACATCTATGATCTGATTATTCAAACATTGAATATAATAGTACAAAATTTTAATAATTATATTAATCCTTTGTATATAGAAATTATAAGTAGTAGTATCAGTTGCCGTTGTTGTCTTCGTATAATAGATGGCTTTGACCCTAAAAACAACAACAAATACACTAAAATACGTCTGTTGATGCTTCAACTCGTTTTTCAAAGTGATATTACTATATAAATATAAATATAAATGATTAATCTTATTGCTGTCATTGTAGAAAATTACTTATTCATTCATAAAGCAAAAACAATTTAGTATGTTGCCGGTAAAAATTATTACATGAATTATTCCATTTGTTTGCCTTAAGTAGTTAAAAAGAAAACAAAAGACAAAAGCCGTTAATTTGAAATTTCTAAAATAATTTCTAAATAAAAAAAATAATTCTATAGTTACAAGTCGCGTCCAGTACTTAGACCGTAAGAATTTCAAAATATTCAATCATTTTGAATCAAAAGATGGTATTTTTTGTGAAATGGGTTTACCAAATTAAAATCAATGAATTCTTATGCTGTGACTATTTTCTTGCCAATTACATCTAAAATTTGTCTTTTGTAAAAATTACCAAGTCACATTGCTCGATTGCTTTAACCATTTATAATTCGCAATATAAAATAAGCAGCAGCATCACCACTGCACCAACCCCCACACAATATTTATATTCGACATATTTTTGTTTGTAGATCTTGACATTGATAGTCAAACAGATGGAGCAAATGCGGTTATGTCAGGATTAGAATCGGAATCAGAATCGGATGTGGCCGACGTTGGTGAACCCCCAGAAGATGAATTTCCCGAAACTCAGTATGTGCACTGTGCCGAAGAGGAATTCGGAGCGGTAGAATTAAATATTGTTTTCACTTTTTCTCGTAAAATTATTTCGAACTTACTTTTAGGCTGGCGAACAAGTCGAAGAATTGGCCGAGGAACATAAAAGTTTCATTTGGTTTTTGGTCAAACAAGTTCGACCCGGCATGGATTTGAGCAAAGTGGTTCTGCCCACATTTATCCTAGAGCCGCGATCTTTTCTCGATAAACTGTCCGATTCATATTATCATGCTGATTATTTGTCAAAGTAAAAAACTGAAAGGAAAATCCAAAATTTACGCTTTTTAACAAACAATTAATTTTAGAGCTGTTTTAGAAGATGATCCATTTGATCGTATGAAGCTGGTGGTGCAATGGTATGTGTCGGGTTTTTATAAGAAACCGAAAGGTCTGAAGAAACCATACAATCCGATTTTGGGCGAAACTTTTCGATGCTATTGGCAACATGAGAACGGCAGTCGAACATTTTACATTGCTGAACAGGTGGGTTTTCGTCGAACGTTTGTGTGTTGTATTTGGAATCATTCAAAAATTATATCGTAAATTTGAAATTATTTCAGAAAAATCAGAAATCGATTTGTTAATTCGAAATAATTTTGGAAATCTCGAAAATAATTTCAGAAATTACAGAAATCATTTCGCAACTTTGAACCTATTTCAGAAATTTCGCCAATAAATTCAAAAATCCCGGAAATAATTTCAGAAATTATGTTTTTTTTTTATTTTTAGAAATAAGAGGAATCATTCAGAAATCATTTCGTAAATTCTAAATTATTTCAGAAATCTTAATTATAATTAATATCTGAAATCGTTTGTCGACTTCGAAATTATTTCAGGAAATTTCGGCAATTATTACAAAAAGCCCGGAAATGATTTCATAAATAACAGGAATCATTCAGAAATCAATTCTAAATTATTCCAGAGATATCAAAAATCGATTCGTAAATTCGAAATTATTTCAAAAATATCAGAAATAGATTTATAAATTCAGATTGTTTTCAGAAATATAAGAAATTAATTTGTAAACTCGAAATTGTTTCTGATATCTGAAATAATTTCAGAAATCTAGATTTTTTTTTTTCAAAAATTAAGAAATCATTTGTCAACTTCGAAATTATTCAAGAAACAACAGGAAGCATTTAGAAATCATTAACTACCTGCATTCGTAATAATTATTTCGTAAATTCTAAATTATTTCAAAAATATCAGAAATCGATTCGTAAATGCTAAATTATTTCAGAGATATCAGAAATCGACTCGTTATTTTGAAATTATTTCAAAAATAATAAATCGTTTCGTAAATTCAAAATTATTTCACAAATCTGGACAATAATTTCAGAATAAAGAAATAATTTCGCAACTTTGAAATTATTTCAGAAATTTCGTCAATATATTCAGAAATGACAGTAATCATTTCGTAAATTCGGAATTATTTCAGAAATATCATAAATCGATTCATAAATTCGATATTATTTTAAAAATATCAGAAATCGATTCGTAAATTCTAAATTATTTCAAAAATATCAGAAATCGATTCGTAAATTCTAAATTATTTCAGAGATATCAGAAATTAACTCGTTAATTTGTAATTATTTCAAAAATATTAAATCGATTCGTAAATTCAAAATTATTTCAGACATATCAGAAATAATTTCTGAAATCTGGACAATAATTTCAGAAATAAAGAAATAATTTCGCAGCTTTGAAATTATTTCAGATATTTCGGCAATAACTTCAGAAATTACAGTAATCATTTTGTAAATTCAGAATTATTTCAGAAAGAACAAAAAATATTCAAAAATTATTTCGTAAATTCAGAATTATTTCAGAAATATAAATCGATTCGTAAATTCGAAAATAATTTCAGAAATTACGAAATGTTTTCGCCACTTTGAAATTATTTCAGAAATTTTAGTTATAACTTTAAAAATCCCGAAAATAATTTCAGAAATTAGATAAATCATTAAAAAACAGAAATTTTTTCATAAATATAAGAAATCAAATCGGAAATTAAAAAAATCGGCAAATATATAGAATCCCCCGCTCTTGGATCCTCCCTAAACTCTGTAGGAAGAGTTTTAAAATTGTAGCCCTCGTCAAGACCTTTCACTTGACATCACACAGCCCCTATAAATATTTATATTTTAAAATTTTTCATACAAACATTGAGCCCCTCCCATTTTGAAAGGAGTGTATCTCACCTTATGTTTACACTATAATTTTTTTTGGCTGAAGTGTAGAATTTCCCCCTCTTGGATCCTACCCAAACTTTGTAGGGAGGTAGGAGTCTTCCCTGAACAATGTTTTTTTTTGGAGTTTGCGGCCCACACCATTATAATGTCTAAAGGATATCGCACACCTAGACGACAGCAAGCGATAGCAAGCGACGCGATTGAAAGAGTCAGTTTTTTAAGATTCAAAACAACAACAAATATTTGTTTATAATTTTGTTGTTCCAAAAGGGGGGAAATTCTATATATTTGCCTTTTTTTAATTTACATTTAAAATTGTGCATATTAAAACTTTTGCATACCAATTTTGAACCCCACCGATCCGAAAGAGGGCCGAACAAACTACCCTATCCCCTACAAATTCCAAAGGATCCAAGAGGAAGGAATTCTACACTTCAGCCCAAAAATCATTTCAGAGCTAACGAAAATCATTCAATCCTTACATTTATTCTTAATTGTTCTGGCATTTTCCCATTTTTCTGATTTTCTTAAAATATTTTATCAGGTCTCTCATCATCCACCGATCTCAGCATTTTATGTGACAAATCGTCAGGATGGATTTTCCATAAGTTGTAGCATGTTGGCCAAGTCGAAGTTCTATGGCAACAGTACGTCGGCAATATTAGACGGAACGGCCACGTTAATTCTGTTGCCACGTGGCGAGAGCTACACTCTTTCCATACCGTATGCTCATTGTAAAGGTATTCTGATGGGAACCCTGTCGATGGAACTTGGCGGCAAGGTGATGATCGAATGTGAGAATACCGGATACAAGGCTGACATCGAATTTAAATTGAAACCATTTTTGGGTGGTTCGGAATATACGAATTTAATGACAGCCCGATTAAAGCTGGGCAAAGAAACGTTGGCCACTATCTCTGGCCACTGGGATAGTGAAATTAAAATTAAAGATTTGCGCAGCGGCGAAGAGTCCGTTCTATTTTCACCAACTCCAGACGTTCGAGCTCGTCGTCTAAAGCGTTTTTCCGTTCCAATTGAATCGCAAGGTTCGAATGAATCGGAACGTTTGTGGCAACACGTTTCGGCCGCCATCCATCGTGATGATCAAGTTGCTGCCACAGAAGAGAAAACAGCTCTCGAAGAATCTCAACGGGCATTGGCCAAAGAGCGGAAGGCCACCTGTTCTGAGTGGACGCCACTATTGTTTCAACAAGATTTAATTACTGGACAAGTAAGGGTTTTTGGTTTGGATTTTCTTAATTTTTTTAAACTGTTTCTTTTAGTGGCACTACAAATGGGCCGACATACGAGCATGGGATTTACGAAATGATTTGCGACAATACGAGAGTAATTATCGCATTCAAACGAAGACGCGTCATCAGGCACCCATGGTACGCACGGCCAGTCTCATTAGTTCGGAACCGATTATTTTACAAGCTGAATCTCGATCATCGTTGGCTGCTTTGAAAAAATCGAAACGTTTGCTAGGACGAAAAATATCGTCGCCTGATCTTGTCGATGAGACAGACTCTAGTCATTCAAGTGGTGTCGTTGGTGTTGGTCATGGAATTGGTTCAAACAAAAAGTATTTAATGGTGGTAAATATCTGTCAACCAAAAGACTAACATCGTTTATTTTTACAGAATTATGGAATCGTTACAAAGTATTAATAAGAAACTCGATGAACAAACTAAAAAGTTGGCAATAATTCAATTAAATTTGGATAAACTAAGCTTTGCTCCGCCATCGAAACGTACAACCGATTTCCGTCCAAGTTCATCTTTCCTATCACAATTAACGCATTCATATCAAACTATCTGCTATATTGCCATTGGTCTCTTTTTACACGCACTACTTACTTGGTATTTAACTAAAAAGTAAAAATTTAAGTATTTTTTTCGGCAGCGGTACTCGATTAATTTGTTATTTTTTAAATTATATAAATACAAGTCTTACCTCCTCTTCCTTATCCATTCCTCCACTATAACTAATTTAATATTTACTATAAAAAACTATTATGCCAAAATCTATATTCTATAATGGAAAAAAACTGTATTATGTCTCGCCTTATATAAAATCCTTATTAATATTTACATTGTCCTTAATAGTTTTTAAGAATTTTAACAATATGCTTTCTTTAAAAAAGACAAACTTAATTATATAGAAATTGCCATCTCATTATTATTTCAAAAAGAGTAAATTACAATTAATTTTTATATAATTTTAAGATTATTTTTAAGCGATCTTCGTTTAAACTGATATAAGCTGCAAAAAGATTTACAATTCAACTAATTTAAATGATATTCCTTTTAGTATTTCTTTCTTTTCTTAAGTCTTCCATACTTGGCGGTTGTTTCTCTCTCCATATTTAAGTAATATGATAATCCTATTTAATCGTTAATATTATGCAATATATATTCACAGACAAGTGAACTATACTATTTAAATGACATGAATCTATTTGAAAAATTCGTATTCCAATTGAGTCACTTCGCAAAATCTGTTTAATCCAAGAAATTGGAAATTCTCAAAATTAAAATGGATTTACAATAACAAGCGAACTTCTAAATCCTTAATCTATAATCCTACTTATATAACTTTAACTATACTACGTAATTTAATTCTATTTAAGTCATAAAATGACGACACAATGACGAAAAATTATCGCAGACTCGACAGTATGTTAACTACCAATATACCTAGCTACTTAAAAGCTCTTTTACTAAAATGCACTAAACTATATAATAATTATATAAAATATTTAAATAAATTTAAAAATCAAGCATTAAAATTAATAAACTGTTATATTTGAAAGTTTACTTAAAATAATAATATAAACGAAAGCTTTAAGCTTTGCAAAACAAAAATATTATATTAAAAAAAGACATTCAACATTAAAAAGTTATTGTAGTTTTATTAAAAAATTAGGAATATAAGCTTCCACATATAAACATATCATGGTTAATTTTTCCTTGGATTGACATTATAACTTCAAATTTAAAAGATATGCCGCAGAGAAAAGCAGAAAATTTAAATTATATAACATTTTCGTGGTTTATTTGATAGATAAAAGCTCAAAATGCATGAATGTTTTAGCAATTTTTTTTTTCGTGAAACCATACAAATGTTTTTGTTGGAAAAATTCCATTTAAATATTTAAATTGAACACATTCTACCAGGCGAGCAGAATCAGTAGGATCGTTTTTCTTAGTTTTTCGCACTAGAGATGGGTCCGATTAGGATAATTATTTTCTTTTAAAATGTTGCAAAATCAGGCGCATCTTTGCGAATTAACCGATTTTTCGAATATTCTACAGAAGTAGAGATTTTAAATAGTTTAAAGTAGTTGTTCAAAGCAAATTAGAGTTTTAGACTTATACTTGTTATTGATTCGTCTGAGCATATATAGATCCTTTTTGAGAGAGAGTCGGTTGGCTCACAGATACTTTTCAAAACGGACACTCAGACATTATTGACCATTTGTGCTCTCCTTTTCGAGTTATTTAACCAGTTAGACAGCCGCAGTCTTTTGAATAAAAGCTTGTACCTAATTGGTAATTTTGATTTCTGACAGCTCTCCTAACTGTAGAAAGGGACTGTTAAAAATGTCCTGCCTTACACGACAAAAAGTGGGACATTCGCAAAGTACGTGTGTCGCCGTCTCTTCGTCTAGTAAGAAAAATCTTCAAACACATTATAGATTACTAAGAGCCGTAATATATGTTTGCCTGATGGCTGTCAGAATAGAAGTTAACATTTAACTCCGACAGTCCCGACTCAATCATCAACTCAGCCGCTCTTGCAAGTGCAAATAAAAGACATTGTGCTCTGTGCCAGGGAAAAAGACACCCGCTCCAAGCTCTCTTCTGTCAATCATAACTCAGTAAAAATATTTATGGTACAGGGCGCTAAGTACTGTATGATAACGACTCTGCTCTCATTCATAGTAAATAAAGTTTAAAGTAGTCTAGTAGTTTAGTCTTGTCAGTTGGCAAACTCCCTTCATAAAAAAAGTCTGGAGGAACAAGGAAGAGCAGCATGTCTAATGCATCCAATGATCTCGAACCCCAGTCATCCTCCCACACGAGACTCCAACACCCGCTCGCGGCCACCAGACCATCGACGCTCATGAAATTATAAGTCTTAGAGCCATAATTCCACACACGGTAACAATCCGGCAAACGAAAACAAAAGTGAAAACCTCATGCAAGAGAGAGACAAGATTAAAATTCCGATACGCTCGAATGTAGCTATTATGACTTCTAGATGATAATGTAAGTTTAAATAGAGTATAACAAT
>JANSTW010045223.1:0-13581 GCA_027564275.1 Diadocidia ferruginosa
AAATGTATGAAAATAAATTGGAGTACTAATTCTTTACAGGCTTTTGGACTTCTGTTTTAGATTTTTATTCTGTGGGTTAACCCTTTGGAAATTTCCCTTTTATGAATAATTAATTTTTTTAAATTATTAAACAAAATCGATGGATTAAATTATTAAAATTTTAATTTTTATCAAAACAAATTGTTGAATGAAATATTCAATTTAATCCATTTAGTCACAAAAAAATATTACATAATTGCAATATAATACACATTATCAATTACTAAATAAATTATGTTAAAATATAACAGAAAGCCGGTTTATAATCTGCTTTATTTTCAAGTTATGTTATAAAGAAAAACCTTCAATGTTGAAGGTTTTCCATAGTGTATTTTAAAATGTATATATTCATTATAATATTATGGAATATAAATAAATTGTGTGGTTAAATTTAAAATGTATTTTTAATAAAACAAAAGAAGACAAAATAATTTAATAATAATAAAAATAGAATTTATTTTTGTCAAGATGTGTTTTATATGAACATATAACTTTTGCTAATTTCTAATTTAATGATAATGGAAATATTCTTTGAATCTTTGTTTTTGTGGCAAAAATAACCATATTTTTCTCTTGTTTATTGAGTAGATATGTGAAACGTGAATAAATCATGTGGTTTCATTGTTATATGACTTATAATAAGACCTAAAAATAAATTAATTTATACATTTTTTATGTAAAATGCCAAAAATAAATTTAATTATTTTTAATTAAATATTTGTCTAAAAATCATCACATGTTTAAATATATTAATATAGAATTATTTTTAAAACCACGTTTGGCAGTATGTATCAAAATAATTAAAATTGTGATTTAATTATTTTTAATCATGAGATTTTATTTCCTGCGAGTTACATTGTGTTCAAAAAAACTTCCATAAGTTTTACCACGTGTCTTTTACCGCATATCTAGCTAAGATCACATGGATTTTGATTATTTACCTTAAGCAGTTAAAATATATTTTGAATAAAATTACTAAAAATCGGCAATTTCAGATGATTTCAACAAAATAGAGTTTCGAATGGCGTTAACTTTTGCACAATATTGATTATCCGAACTCACTATGAATAGTGTACAGTTAAAAACAAAAAAAATAGTTTATCTAACTCATATACCTACATGTAAATTGGTTTCTCCAACTGTTTAGGTACAAATAATACTAATTTATTCTAAACATGCAATTTTCACGTGTGCTTTTTACACAATTCTATACATCATTATATATGGAAACTTTTTCCATTTTTTATGTTGTTTATTGTGATCAAAGTCTAGTAAATTTGTTTATCATACATATATACTTTCATTTTTTTTTATAAGCAAATAAACTTTATAATATGTGATAACAAACTTGCTATCGCAACCAAAATAAAGTTGTTTTTCTTTTTTACTTTTGAAAACAATTTTTTTTCTGGTATAAAATATTTAATATAACGCGACTTTATGATGCGGTATAATATATGTAAAGACAACGACCATCACAATCAAAGTTATACAAAACATAAATATTTTCATCATTATCATCATTTACTACTTATATAAAAGTGCATTTTTTGTAAAAAAAATTTGTCATATAGAAAGTGCATTTAAAAAATGATATGTTGGTCAAGCGAATTTTAAGTAAAATGTTATATAGAAATTTCGTAATACGTACAATTCACTCTATAAAAATAAACAAACATTCTTTCTTCTGAAAACGATTTTTAAATATTGTCAAACAATTCAATAATGATCATAGAAAGTGCAATTTAACAAAAAAAAAATATATTGGTCTAGCGAATTTTATGTAAAACATTATATATTATTATTTAAAAAAAAATAATGCTTTCTTTTATGAAAGATTCTTAAATATTTTAAAACAATTCAATAATCATTATAGAATGTTCAATTTTAAAAATACTGAATATAATGCTTTCTTTTAGGAAAGATTCTTAAATATTTTAAAACAATTCAATAATCATCATAGAAAGTGCAATTTAACAACAAAAATATATTGGTCTAGCGAATTGTATGTAAAACGTTAAAGAATTATACAGCTTCCAATTTATTTTAAAAATAAACAATGCTTTCTTTTAGGAAAGATACTGAAATATTTTAAAACAATTTAATAATCATTATTGAAATGGTAATTTTACAAAAAAAAATATATTGGTCTAGCGAATTTTAAGAAAAACGTTATATAGAATTGTATACCATTCAATTTAAATTATTCTGAAAATTTAAAAAAATTCTATCTTCTATGAAAGATTCTAATATTAAAAAAGAAATTGAAAAGAAAGACAAAAATATTTTGGTCAAGCGAATTTTAAATCAAATGGTAAACAAATATTAAAAAGTAAATGGAATAATTTAAAACAATTTTCAAAATATTAAAATTATTATACAAGTAGCAAGTTGGTTTTTGCAAAAAAAAACGTTCTAATACTTCTAATAGTAAAAGTGTATATAGTAAATACTTGGTCGTTGTTAGATTTTCCGTTGCATTGGCCAAAATTTTCCAGCTATACAACAAATCAAAGCCATTTTATTGTATTCAAACATGCCCAATTGATATAATAAATAAATCTAAAAATTTGCAAAATGCGTAGCGGCAAATGTCCATTTATAAAAGCCTTTAGATATATTATATATTGTATATATACAGACACGTGTCGTATTCGTATATATCCTTATAATGAAAATATGCAAAAAATCGATAAATCTGCAAAATATTTAGGGATACAAATGTGCTGCCAGACGCATGCGTCAGAAAAATAAAAGACTAAAAAGAATCCAGAGTCTGGGTACATAGATTTTTAGATAATATATATGCGAATATTCCAAGGACGATTTTTGATGTGGTGTATCTTATATACATTAAACAATCCTGTATATAAGCGAAAAAAATGGCTAAAGTGTATACAAAAGTACGTATAGAGTTATAACTTTATAGTATAATGAAAACTTAGATGTTTCAATGAAAGGTCTTCATATTATAGTCACATCCATATAAACTACCGAATTTTCCAAGCCAAGAAAACAGCAAAAGAAAAAAAATTCCATTAAAATGTACATGTTATATATATGGGCGTGAAGGTTATTCAACTAAATTACAAAAGTAAACATATTTTCGGGATGGGTAAAGTTTTTGTTTTGGTATGAAAAAAAATTGAACATTGACCTTGGATACGCGCACACATTTTTTTTTAAGTTAATTTGGGTGATTTTTTCATTCTCCATATATGCCACACAAAAATATGTTATTTTTTAATAAAAACCATTTTTTTATACGTTCATTTGATGCCAATAATAAATTGTCCATCATAATTTTTTTGTTATATAATTTACTAAAGCAATACATATTTTATTTAGTTTCTATATAGCATATCGGTAGAAGGCATCGTAAATCTAAACATATTTGTATTATAAAAATTATTTAAAATTCTGAAAAAAAGTGATTGACCCAGACTAAAATGTGTCTTAAATGAATGTGAATTTTAGTAATAAAAACCAAGTTTACCATTTTAGATTATAATTTGCTAAAGCAAGATATTTTTTTGCTTAAGTAATTTTAAGTAAGTTTTATCTTGGACTGAGATACTTTTTTAAAAGATTTTTTTTTCTGAGAATCATAGCACCTAACTATTTTTACCATATTTATATAAAATTTGCTAGAGGAAGACATTTTTTCTATATGAACAATTTATTTTTTCCACAACTCAAAAAAGGAAACTAATTTTAAATCAATAAATATTTCAAGTGTATCTTAAATAAAACTTCAACAAAAATTACTGAAAATTTTTTTTTCTTAAAAGAATTATAGTATTAAAAACCAAGTTTTATCATTTTAGATTATAATTTGCTAAAGCAAGATATTCATATTTTTTACTTTGACTAAAGATATATTTTTTAAATTTAAAAGAAAATTTATTTTGTTTGTGAATCATAGTAATTAACTAATTTTTATAAGCTATAATTTTACCATATTTATATAAAATTTGCTAGAGCAAGACATTTTTTCTAAGTCAAAAATTTCTTTTTTCCACAACTCAAAGAAGGAAAATTATTAATTTGTTGTAAACTTATTAATTTATTAAAAATCAAATTTTACCATTTTTGTTTATACTTTGCTACAGCAAGATCATATTGTATTGAAGTATATATGTCAAATTTTTTTTTTAATATTTTTTATAAAAACAGAAAATATTACAAAAAAAATTCTGTAATTGTATAGATACGCCTAATGTTGAAAAAATTAAATTAAATTATTTATATAATTCTAATAAAAATAATGGAAAAAAACCTTGGTTTCTTTCTAAATTATATATTATAGTTAGTAGGTGTGTTATGCTAGGCTGCCTATATATTAAATTATATAAAACTCCTATATTGCATGATTTTTCGATTTAAATATACATAAGTATACCAAGTATATTATGCATTTTATATAAAAAAAATCTACATGCATTTTCCGAGAATTCGTGTTCCATCATTTATTTGAATAAAATATAATCAAATTTTAATAAAATGTTGTAATATCTCATATTACATATTTATATTAATAAAACTAAACTACATAATATTCAAAAATTAAATAATAATAAAAATTTAATAATCGCATACAAAGTCCTTGTATCAGATAGATAACTATATAATGACATTTTCATCATAAAAATGCACTCGCAATGTACAGATTTATGTAATAAAATGTTGTAATTACATCATAAAATACTATATAATATCGCTATACTAATACAAAACGAATTTTCCTTTCACTATTTTTTCTAGCTTTGCGATGGTAATTTGAAAAAAAAAACATTTTCCCTATATAATTAAAAAATGCATATGTTTGTAGTTTTTATGTTATATAATAATCGTCATCGCGAATATAAATGTGTGGATTATTGTTTTTTCTATTTTATTTTTTATTCAATACAAATCAATTCTAAAATTATTAAATTGTGTGGACATTTTAAATTTAATTTATAAAAGAAATAAAAAATATATTTAAAAGTAAATATATGGGAGAGTTTTTATTCAATTTCAGCATGTTTCTGAAATTTTGAACATAAAAAAATTTTGTAAATCATCTCAAAAATTTAATTATTGTTTCTGTATTTAAACTTCGTCAGCTCGAAAGTAAATGAGATCAAATTATTAATAATTAGTTTAGTTATTTTGAATATATGATTCTCTGTTTCTGTATTAAAACTTCATCAGCCCGGACACAAACTTTTTATTAGTTATTAGAATATATATTGTAGTCTATTTATAGCGGTACTATATATAGGAAAACGAAATTCATATCTGCTTCCAAAATGCTTGTTTTTTTGTTTAACTTAAACCTCTACTTCAGTAAATTTAAAATCTCTAGACTCATTCAAAAATAGATCCTGACTAGACTAGTAAACAAATGAAAAAAAAATCCTGAAATTTTTTAACAAATTATTTGGAAAGAAAGTTTTATCAAAATATTCTAAAAAATTAAAAACAATAATTGAAAAATTATATCTTTCAAAAATTCACTATGAAGAAATTAGTTTCTTTTCAACGAATCCAAATAAAATTCAAATTCTAAAATTACTTAAAATGTTTGCTTTTATTTAATAAAATTTACCCAACCAGCAAGCAAAACAAAATAATTTAAGTGGCTTTTTATTTTCAATAAATATTAAATTCGTAATCATTGAAACAAAAACATAATATAAAGAGTTAAATTTATATATTGCACTAAAAATTTATCGTTTTCGATTGTTTTCGATTATATTATTTGTACAAAATAAACGACCAACCGCATATAATGTATTTTTTGTCCACCAGACTTGTGTGTGTATTTAAATGCACATAAATTTATTGAAATCGCATTTTATAAAAAGTGCATTTTGTGGCGAAATTTTATATAAATAAATATGATGATATCACGATTTTTATATAATATGCAAAATAACAAATTTATATAAAATGAATTTTAGCGCAATAAAATAAAATAAAATGGTGGGATGACTGAAACTTATTTTCTATGTACATTCTAATGTTATGTATTTACATAAATAGTATACAAGTTTGAGAATTTAGTTAATATCATGAAAAGTTCAAAAAGGAATATTTTTATCTTTACCATTGTTTTAGCAATTTTTTTTTATAAATTACGAAACACTCTCAGAAAAGCAGTTATTTTTGCTCGTAAATAATTTGGTTAAAAAATGTATACAATACATATTTTACCGCCAAAACTGAGCTTCTATTCTGACTTTTAAAATTAGTAGACTAAAAACTTTAAATCCTTTCAAATAACCATTTATTTTAATAAAATTAGTAATATAAATTTGTATATGACCGGCATATTGAAGCAACCATATTGAATTTTAAAATTAATATACGGAACTTTCCTTTCAGGCTAATACACTAAACAAATTGTTTAAACACCCGTATTGACTATTATTTGAAAATTTATTTATTTATTTTATTAAAATTATGACATAACCTCAAAAGTCAGGTATATTTTTGCTTTTGTATCCCGCACCGTGCTATAAATTGGATATAATACATTTTTTACCACCAAAACTGAGCTTCCAATCTGACTTTAAAAATTGGTATACTAAAAATTTTAAATCATAGCCTACAATTAATCATTTATTTTATTAAAATTATTCATTTAAATTTTATATGACCGCCATATTGAAGCAACCATTTTAAATTTTATAATTGTTATAAGAAACATTCCTTTTCTGCTAATACACCAACACATATATTCGTTAAAAACCGCATTGATTATTATTTCAAATTTCAAAAGTAAATTGAAAAGCAGCGATTCGAAATAATTCGGTTAAAAAATTGATTTGAAATAATTTTTTTACCAACAAAACTGAGCTTCCATTCTGACTTTAAAAATTGGTAAACTAAAAATTTTAAATCGCCTTCAATTAATCGTTTATTTTATTAAATTTAGTGATTTTAATTTTTGTATAACCGCCATATTGAAGCAACCATTTTGAATTTTAAAATTGTGATACAGCAATTTCCTTTCCCGCTAATACACCAACACGTCATATTCGTTTAAAAAAACCGTATTGCATAATATTTCAAATTTTAAAAGTAAATTAACATTTCTTTTTTATATTTAAAAAAAATAAAAAATGGCAGCACTTGGTATATAATAATAAAAAAACTTAACCTCGTTTTAACATCAAAACTATAAATATCATCTAGAATAGCCAAATTTAACAGTTGGGCTGAAAAGTTCGTAGGATAACATAGAAAAAATCTTTTTTTTATTAAATAGGATTTTATTATTATTTATTATAGTTGCCTTCGAGAGCGAAACATCGAATATAGGGGTTATACAATTATTCGATCCCATTTTATAGTACGATTTGCCTTTGACCTCCAAATAAAACATAAACAGTTTCGGCGATAACCTCTTTATGGGCGCTAAATTTCTTTCCAGCGAGTATTTTCTTGAGATCTGAAAACATGAAAAAGTCGCTGGCCTGATCTGGAGAATACGGTGGATGCGGAAGAAATTCCAAACCCCATTCATGAAATGTTGCCATCGTTTTGATTTGAAATAAATGAATAAATGATAACCTTGTCAGTCGAATTTTGCGTCATTCCACGCTTTGGAGTCGGTTCATTACGTGCAGTCCACTCGGCTGATTGTCGAATTTTGCGTCTTTCCACGCTTTAGAGTCGGTTAATTACGTGCATTCCACTTGGCTGATTGTCGATTGGACTCCAAGGTAAAATATTGGAACCATGTTTCGTCACATTGTCACATATCGAAGCAAAAATTCGGATTTATTACTATGAAACAGCTCCAAACACTGTTCAGAAAAATCAATTTGTTGTTGTTTTAGTCAATTCTGAGCTCGTTCCTTGAATATCTTTAGTGTCTGAGCTATCTCGATTAACTTCAATTTGCGGTTATTCAAAATTATTTAGGGGACTTTTTTATATATTTGTCGGTAACAGCCTCTTTGAGCGTGCACTGCGTGGTTCGTCTTCGGTGCTCATTTCGTCTCGTTTGATTCCTGATGCAGACTCCGAATAATGTTTTTCATGCGAAACAGTATTTTTTCGGAAATACTATGATTTATCAACACACGAAATTCCTTCATTTTTTTCTTTTATTTTAAACTAACAAATGATATCTCATTAACGAATAGTACGAACACGGTCAAATTTATACACAGGTCTTTTCAAGGATAGGACCAAGTAAAAATCATATGGATTTAATAATAGTAGCGCCATCTATGTGTTGTCCTATGAACTTTTCAGCCGAACTGTTATAGATTTAGATATATAAGTATTTTGATGATGAATATGACGAAATTATGAATATTCTTATCTTGTCATTCGTTTTTTTTTAATATACGCAATGAGGTGACAATATTAAATTATGATTTGTAATAAAACAAAATCGAGCATTGCCACATTACTAAAAATAGAACATTATATAATTATCCATTGTATTGTGAAATAATAATTAAATTTCCCGAACTTATGTATTCTCGCAAGCATTATCTTGCAATTTACAATAAATACATTAGTCATCATAAAAAAATGTCTCCGAAAATATGATTTAACAATATTTTTAACAAGGTTTACTCATCACATGATATCTATTTATATATAAATTAAAAGAACATCAGGAAGTTAAATTTTATAATCTAAAATGACATAAACTAGAACGAATCCTTAAAAATGTTTTATGTACCGCATAGAGACGCAAATTAAAATTAGAAAATTAGGTGGAAATTATTATAATATAGCGAGATTCTTGTGCGGGAACATTAAATTTAAATTGACAAGATACATTACTGCACAAATACGATAATTTTAAACTATAAACGTTAGACATTCAGGTACCTCGCCACATTTTTTTTTAATACATAAATAACTGTATGACACAAAACCCCCGCAATTTATTATTATCATTATATTTAATTGGCACAAAAATTAGTTAGCTTTAAAATTACTCAATGGTTTTGTTTTTTTTCGGGATTTTTTATTTTTAAAATGATTTTTTCTGATGATTTAAAAATAATTGAATTTTAAAATGTCTTTTGTCTGTGCAAATAATGCACATACAGAATTAATGTAATATTAACCTTTAAATTGACTTTTAGGGGTCGACCGTTGATATTTAGTATAGCGAAAATTAAATTATTTTATATTTTTTTTGTATGTAAAAACAAAAAAGCTTTTACTGCGGTGGTCAAGGATACTAAATAGTAAATACTGTAAATATATTAGAATATTGTTCTAAAGAAAATTATTTTTAATATACGTCATGTGTCAAAATTTGATGTTTATATTTTTAAGAGAAAAGATCTCGGAAAAAATCCATTAACTTGTGCATGCAATTGATTCATCAATTTTACCGAAAATCATATTGTCGAGTATATGAACTCAATAAATTTAAAATTGCCATCATACAGCGAAATCTTAAGCAAATATTTGGCATTACTTGTCTAAATAAAAGATACGTCAGTAGAAAAAAAAACGCAAGTTGTTAGCTGATACAAAAAAAAATGACTCAGTTTTTTGTGTATTTTTCTTTGATTTATTTGGGTAATTTATGCGTATACAAATATAATGTGGTTAACCCGGCACATATATAATTATGAATATATATATATACGAAACTTAAATACCTATTAGACTGGGCCTTTATTTTGAAAGTAACTCCGATTCTTGAAGCCACCCTCCAATTTTTTTCGTTTGGATGGAAAAACCAAAATGTAAAATTTTGAGATCGATCAAAGATCGTTTAGGACCGCCTTTTGATATAAACAGTCTAATAATATATATAATTAAAGAATCGGAGCAACTTTTACAAACTCCATATTACTAAGGGCCAGTCTAATACCTATATAATATAAATTATAAACCTTATATGTCATCAAAATATATTTAATTTTCCGTTTTTCTGTACAGTTTTGCACAAAATATTAAATTTTTCGCATTTTTACAATAATAAAATGTTATCATTAAAAAAAAATTACTTTATGCGTACTGCGTAGATATCCTAAAAAAATTAGTGCAGATAAGTTTTTACACAAAAAGAAAAAACACCGAAATTAGTCATTAGGGATAAAAATATAATGTTTTTTATATGAAACGAACCATTGATTTTGTTTATCTATTTTTTATTCGCATATATGTGGGTATACAGAGCATAGACGTGCAGTATTTAGTGGCAGATTACACAGTTTTGTTAAAAATTAAATTCGAAATTTCCAAAAACTTTCATGGTGAGCACTGGAAAGAATCCGAATAAACGTGGTTCAGAGATGCTTCCCCTACACCCTGCACCAAACCAGAAACAAAAACTATAGCTATCCTTTTTCAAAGGGTTCTTAGTTTTGTTTTCCTACAAAAAAAACGTACCCGCCTGCAAAGTTTGTACAAGGCCAGAAGGAGGAATTCTACACCAAAATTTTCCATAGGTTTCTAGATGTATTTTTTCAAACAAAATTTAACTCTTTGAAAAATGTACACAAGACCGGGAGATGCTACACATCAGCCAAAGTTTCACAAAGGTTAGTCAAAGTTTTACAAGTTTTAAAAGGTTTTTTAAATTTTTTTCTTTAAAAAAATTTACCCCCTGTTAAGTTTTGTACAACCGAGTGGGAGGATTCTACATGTCAGCCAAAGTTCGACGTATATAGGATTATTAGTTTAAAAAAACCTTACTATTCCCTTGCAAAAATTGTACAAGACCGGTCGGAGGATTTCTACAATTCAGACAAAGTTTTACAAACGTTTTTTAGATTTCTTATTCTTCAAAAAAAACTTACCCGCCTGCTAAGTTTGTACAAGATCGGGAGGGGGTTTCCACAGTTCAGCCAAAGTTTGACTTAGGCTCTTAGTTTAAAAAAAACTACAAAAATTGTAAAAGTCCAAAGAGATTCTACACTTCAGTCAAAATTTAGACATTTTAGTTAAACAAAAACTGTTCCTTACCCTTTTTTTACAAGACCGGGAGGACTAATTCGTTACCTTAGCTAAAATTTTGCGAAGGCTTCTTAGTTTTTTTTTCTTAAAAAACTTAAGGATATCGCACACTTAGGCAACACCAAGCGATGCGATTGAAAGAGTCACTTTTTAACATACAAAACAAAAACATAAATATTTTTATAAGTTTGTTGTTGTTGTTTTGTATGTTAAAACACTGACTCTTTCAATCGCGTCGCTTGCTGTCGTTTAGGTGTGCGATGTCCTTTAACCTTTTCTTGCAAAGATCATGCAATACTGGGAGGAAGGATTCTGCACTTCAGCCAAAGTTTTTTTAAAGGCTACTTAGAATTAAATCTTTAAAAAATCTTAACCCGCTCACTGCAAATTTTGTACAAGACCGTAAGAAAGGATTCTACACTTCAGCCAAACTGTTAAGTATATGCGTCTAAGTTTTCTTTCTTATTAAAAAACTGTTTTATTCTGCTATTCTTCGATTCCTATAATAGGAACGCTACTGAACTAAAAAGTTTGATAATAATTTTATTTTTAACTTTATTTTGCTTTTTCATTTGTACTATCGACATAAATATGTAAAATAAAATATTTAAATATAGTAATAATGTTGTTAACAAAGATAAAATGCGACTTAATTATATCCATTTGGAACAGCCAGTGATGGAAAAGGAAAGTATATATTTTTTAACGATTTAATAAATTTATTTGCGATTGAAGTTTAGACTTTTCCTGTGCTTATTCCAATTTCATGAACATGATGTTATTTATTGAAGCGTGATTATTTCAATGAAAAATGGCTGACTCGAGCTGACCATTTTATTTCTCTTAAGAAAATTACGATTTTTATAAAAAAAGAAGGCAGTCACAAAACAAAGAGTACTTGATTTAATTGCACCTATAAATTAAAAGATCAAAATATCTCTAAGGTAGAATTATAAAGCTTTCCACATAGATATTTTTAATATTCTGTTTTCTATCTTTAGGTTTCGTAATTCTCTTAAATTTTAAGTACTTGTATATATTTTGCAAAAAAAAAATCTGGGCACTGATGAAGAATTTATAACCAGAAATAAAAAAAATCCAAGATATATAACCACTTTTTTGCGATGATTTGAAATTTCAATTTTTTTTTAATTATTATTTCATCGGCAGAAAAATGTTAAGCACCAAAAGTATTTTCTAAAAAAATATTTCTTATTAAAATTATAACTTTGACAAATCAAACAAAAAATAACAAAAAGGTTTCTTTAAAAATTTTATTGACAAATTTCTCTTTTAAAAATTCTATTGTTATTAAAAATTCAAACAACAACAAATATTTTCCGAGAATCTTTAAACAAAATCAGCAACATTATTTTATATAGAATTTTAAATCTCAAAAATAAAATCCTGTGAAATTTTGGCAAGTGCGATGTCAATTCTTCCCATAGCGCAAATAACAACAACTGTAATTATATATGAAAAAGCTAATTAATCTATTCGTTACAGCTTATATAACATTGTTTACAAAATATTAGCCAAAAAGATTTCAATCGAAAAATTTAAAAATAATTTCTTATATAAAAGCGATTAACTTCAAATGTAACAATATTCTAATATAGACGAGCTGCTGCTAAAAAGACACAGTGTCTCGCATAAATATAATGACTAAGTATATGTGCAGCGGTCTAAATGTCTGCTAGATTTTTTTCTTATAGTAAATCAGAGAAGGCGATATTATCTATAAAGATGTATAGAGTTTAATATATTTATATATTTATTAATTGCAATGTGACATTTTATATAAAATTATAAAATTATATTGTTATTTTTTTATAATTAATTTTTCTAATTATATTAATTATATATACATAAGCTCCATTATATATAAACTTTGTGTAAATATTATTCATTTTATATAAATGTTAACTTACATTTACAATATAAACAATTATTCTCAAACACATTAAATATTCTTAATTATAAATTATAAATTATACTTGTGCTATATGCAATATGCATACACTATACTAAGTTATATACATTTTGTTAGATAATTAAAACGCTATATTCTATAATAAATTTACATTTGAAATTAAATAATTGTATATTAGCTATCCGACTATAACATATTGTATTATAATTTTTCGCATTTTTTTTAATATTATTTTAATGTCTATTTAGTAAAAATTATAAAATTATTCAATTGCATTTAATAATCATTTCTACAAATCGCTAAATATGCGACTTTGATGAGTCCGTCTATATAGAGAATATTTCTTTTCAAATTAAAAAGTAATATTTAATACAACAAAGAGTAAATAATTTAAAAGAAATGTTTATTTTTGAAATATCTCAAAACATGTTTACTAAATAGTTTGAAATGGACATATAAATATATTTATCAGCATACAACAACATACACATTAAATGTTCACCAAGTAATTAACTCATACTATACACGGAAAGAAAAGCTTCCGTTTGCGCCTAATAAATCATTTCTAATTTTTAGCCAATCAAAATACTAGAAATAATAAGTAAGTAATTTTAAATATTATTATAATAAACTTGTTCTTAAAAAAAATATACTAGATATTAGAAACGGTTTCT
>JANSTW010045234.1:0-24184 GCA_027564275.1 Diadocidia ferruginosa
ATGTATGTACAGTTTAGCATTAGAAATGTTAACCCAAAAAAATTTTGCAAATAGTAACACTTATTTATATATAGAACAAATTAAATATTAATATTAAAATTAAAATAATAATAACAGAAAACACTTCGAAAATCACTAAAAATATTTAAGAAAAAACAAATATTATCCAAAATTCGAAATATTTTCGGAAATTCGAAATCAAAAATGATTCTATATAGAAATAATATCGAAAATCAAGTATAAAATTTCAAAAGAAAACTTGCGGCAATCACGTAAATCATTTCGAAAATAATTTCAGAAATCTCGAAAATATTATCCGAAATTCAAAATATTTTCGGAAATTCGAAATCAAGATTCTATGAAATAATTTTGAAAATCGAGTAACCGATGAAGGAAAACTAAAAGCAACCACGTAAATCGTTTCGAAAATTAAAAATAATTTAAAAAAATGAAAATAATTTCGGAAATCTATTTCGAAAATCACTTTCGAAATCAACCATGTGCCTTAATATTAATGCAAACAGTTTTTTTTATTAATATTTAAACATTTGCTGAACTTAAAAAAATTGTTTAGTGATTTTTGAGACTTGACAATTTTAAATTTATTTTATAAAGTCCATCCGATTATAAAGTGGATGAACAAAGTTTGTCGAACATGTCTATAATGTATGGGTAATATTATAGTTGGATGCAACAAAATACCAGATATAAATATAATAATAGAAAAAAAAACCGGTACGTACCAAGTTGTGTAATTTGTTTTCTTATAGAATCCATCTTCAGACATTCCAAATGACACATTAAAACCCTGCACCAAAAACTCATCTAACAAATAACCATAATATGCCCATGCCAAACTGGAGTTTAGTTGTTTCACAGGATTATCTAAATTGGATGGCATTGTGATGTGTAATTCTGTTGATGTAGAAACATCTCGTTCCGGATGTGTATAAGAAACTGGGCGATATTGTATGTAACTTCCTGCAAATAATATACTTAAAACTATGTGGTAAAAACCCTGGAAAATTTTATCAATCAGAGATTTGAATGTGTATAGTTGCACTATATCGTTTATAAAATATACATTTGTACCAGAGATTTAACATGTTGCAATTATATTATTGTATGGTTTGTTGTTCTATGTTATATCGTATTGTCTGTGCAAATTGTTGTAAATTGTCTAATGTCTTTTATTTGGTTGAATACATTTAGTTTAGTTACATAATTTGCACTGTACTATCTAGATATTATATTCTACTATACTTATATATAATGACATGGTCTTTCTATAAAATTTGTTATGTACATAAATAATTTATATAAAAATGTTTTATAAAATAAACAAAAAACTAAAAGTTATAGTAATAATTTCGATTCGAAATCTCGCAAAATATACGCTAACAGTTTATTTTCGCATACAGAGTGATTAATAGTACCCATTTATTATTATTTTGATCTTTTTTAGTAAGACAATTAAATTTCTAATAATTTACCCCATTATCTTAACAACATTTTTTTTTTTGTTCATGAAAATCGGTTATTAATTAACGGCGATACACGTATAAATGAATTAAAATTACTTATAATTCCGCCATTTTGTTTTTTCTATGAACAATTTTTATTGCCAATAACCGAAATCAAATAAAACTCTGAAATTCCTAAGTTTTCGAAAAAATATATCATTACATTTTTTTGATAATTTACCATTTTCTTACCAAAATAAATTTTCTTTCATGAAAATCGGTAATTAAATGACAGAGATACGCGTTTATAATAAATGAATTTAAATTAGCCATCTTGAATAATGCCACCACTTTGTTTTTTTTTTTATGCACAATTTGTATCGCAAATAATCGAAAAAGAATAACACTCTGAAATTACCAAGTTTTCCAAAAATATGTCAATATTTGTACAAGTTATAAGGAATTTTTTAGTTTGGCCGCCATCTTGAATAACTCTGCAATATTATTCGCAATTGTTTTCTTTGAAAACACAGTGCGTAAATTTTTTTATTATTTAGTTTTATCATAATCAGCAAAATAATTGCTTTTAACACATAATAACTGCACTCAACATACATGTCATTTTAATAGTAATTAGTAAAGTCCGCCATTTTGAAAATATTTGTTGATAACATTAATTTTTGGAAAATTAAAATTTTGTTTTACCAAAATAAATTTTGTTTCATAAAAATCACTGCATAAATGACGGCGGCGATACAGGGCAAAGTGTCTCAAGAGTCGCCATATTGAAGAATTATGCCTTAGTTATAGTAGAAATACTAGAAGAAACAGTCGCGACAATACGCAATTTCGTGAAAAATAAGCCCCAAAAAATTTTGTACTTCTATTTTTACTATGAAAATAATTTATTATCGCGACTCTTTCTTCTAATACTTCTAAGTTATATAGTAGATATTATTAAATAAAAGAAGGAATATTAAAAGAAAGAATGATGAATAAAACGTGGAAAAGAAACAAGAGCAGGAGGAATAGGATAAGGTGTACTCAAAAGAAACGAGCTGATGGATGTCAGGAACAGAGTATAAAAGATAAAAGGTAAAGAAAAATAAAAGGAAAAAGAGAAAGAATAAGAGAAACAAGAAGAGAAGCAAGAAGAGAAGGAAGAATAAAATAAAAGAATAATTACCTTTAGCATTTAAAAAACTGGCCGGTGAAGCTATTTCAATTATTTCAAATATGCCCGGTGTATGTTCATCGTCTAGACTCTTCTTCGTATGCATCGAAAAGGATCGATCCACACTACTGTGTTCACCAGACACCAGCAACATCTCAAGGCCAAAGCGTGCGCCCGGAAATGTTGAATTTATTTTCAAATTATCAAATACCAGATCAATTTCTGTTGAGTTCGATGAATGTATTAAATGTGGAAATTCATTGCCATGATCTTCGACGCCAAAACATTTGAGCTATAATAACGCGAAATAAATAAATCAAAAAAATTGTTTAAATTGAAACGATTTGTTTTTCCTTACATTTAATTTAACTTTGCCATCTGGGCCGAAATAATTTCTATTATCACCGTTCACAGACACCGTCACTTCTTGGTCGGATTTTAGAAAATGTTCTCGCTGCCATCTAATGTTATGGGTCGCGTATGCTATTATGTCACCACTTAAAGGAAATGACCCGCCAGTATCTTCTGTATCATTAAATTGCCATAACTAATGGAAAAAAAATGCTTTTAATCGCAAAAGAAAAATCTTACAACCCCATTTATTAACCTTATTTATAACGATAGATGAGGTGTAAAATGGTTTTGCTGAAAATTCCACACTATTCATATCGTTGTTCATAAATTTCGCCCAATTTATTTTCATCGTTGTGTTGAGTGGTGTGAGGGCCATTAAAATAGACGGTTTTCCAGTAAAGTCCCACACATAATGCAATCGGTCCGTTGATCCATCGGCCAAAACGTGTACAATTGTTACAATTCCTTCTTGATTTGTGTCATTGCAAATGTTGTCCGGACATCCTGGATTAAGTTGTGCATCTAACTGTATATAAATTGAAAATAAAAATGAAAAAACTCAAGATAAACGCGATAAGAAAAATCAATTTAACAATATATAAGGAATTTTCTAAATAGAAAAGATATTTTCTTTTATATAAATTTCCGTCGCAGGCAAAAAAACCGCAAACCAGTTGATTTATTGTTTCAATTTAAACACTTTTTTTGCTAGCTAGTCCATTAAATAATGCATCGCAGTTTAACAAAAACAAAAAAAAATCAAACTCAGTTTTAAAAGTTTGTTGTTTTTTGTGGTGGTGGTGACTTGAAGAGTTGGCATCCACCACCACCACCACCACAAATAATATAATTGTTTTTATTCGCATCTACTCAGATCGCAGATAATTATGTCTAAGTTGTATGTAGCTATACATAATATATGCTGTGGATTCTGTAAAAATCAGTTATACGTGCCTTTTCCGGGATAAGAAAAACAAACTTCAAACTAAAATTCTACCGATATTTTTATTTAAACGAAAAAATCTAATATCGAAAAAAAAATTGATGTATGTATTATACTATGGGCGCTTAGGGTTACCAAATTAAATTGCAATAAGTTTGTTCCACCAATAATCTATTACCCGTATCGATCTGACTGGAAGCCGAGATTACCAATACCATGGCTTCAAAATAACATCACCATTCCAACTTCTGAATTTGACACCCTTCGAAAGCGATATTTCATTATATTGATCCTGCCAGATTGTTACAATTTTCTGCTTAATTAGAGATATGGTATCCTTAACCGATAACTTGGGTTGAATCAGAGCACCATTGTTAATAGCAGCTTTCGCTAAAACATCAATCTTTTTATTTAAAGGGATGCCACTGTGAGATGCAACCATCACTAATAAGGTGCATTGCAAATTTTGCCAATATCCTCATTCCACCAGCTTTTCGGGATATATCTGTTTCTCTTCGGTTTCAACTTGATCACCACAGAACTTTTATGATCTCTTAGGAAATTATTAAATATATCAATCGATGAGGCCTCAATAACACCAGTGTTCAGGGACTCATATAGCCTCCTTTTGTTCACATATATGTTTTTCTCCCCCAAATAAAACCTGTCCCTGCCAACCTCAAAAATAATATAAGATGGTGACTGCCACCCACCATCTGTTGATCAATATGCAATTTGAATTTATTATTATCAAAATTTGCGAAAGTGAGATCAAGGACCGAGTCATTAAAATTATTATTTGCAAGTTGAAGAAAAGTCTTGGATCCATCATTCAAACATCGGAAATTGTGAAGAGTCATTAAGTCCATCAAGGCCAACCCCTATAGTCATTACCCACTGACCCCCAGACCATATTGGCAGCATTGAAATCGCCCAATATCAAACTACATAAGATATAAATGTTTTGCTACAGGGAAAGAAAATGCGAAAAGAAACCCACTCTCAATGTATTATTCTCAAAACACATTTAAGTGGTTTCTTTTTGTAATTTGTATAATTTTTTTTTAACTTTAGACAAAAGGGTAATTATTTTAACTACAGACTACAGTGGTCAATAAGTGGGCGTACTCGTAATGCTCGTACTGTGCATCAAAATCAGATATATGAACTGTATTCAACATGCTTTGTGTCTCTCTGACTCATCCTAAATTCCATGCTATGAATAATTATGATTGCAATGCATTTTTCATTTGCATGGAACTAGATTCATATGAATTCGTTTCTTTGTCTGTTTTAAAATTACTCTCGAACCTACAATATAATATTAAGGACGTGTGAGACAACAAATTTACTAGGTCGCAAGTTTCCCCGAATGCGACCAACTCAGAAATTCTGCGAGATTCTATAAGTTTCTTTTTATTCTATAAGTAAAGCTATAGATTACATATTTTTATATTATTTCATAATTATTACCTTTCGCCACGACTTTTCTTCACCTTTACAATAACCAATTGATTGCAATCCCGCGACTATCAGACAGAAAATTAGTCCGGATTTCATTATATCACAGCCACAATTATTAGGCACCAACTTTATTTTAAATTTACGAAACAAAGGAAATTATTTATTAACTCTATAATATGATCAATATTTTGTGATAACAATTATTTTTTTTATTATAAAAATAGCTCAGCATCAGAATAAAATAACATTCCTTTGGAGCAAAATAATTTTTCTGATAACAAACAAAAACAAATGTCCCTGCAAAATAATTTTGCCTACAAGCCATATGTATAGGGTAAGATTACCAGTTGTGAGTTTACAACGTAAATATATGTATACTAAATTAATTTAATTTTTTTAAATGAATTTTTTGAACGTTTTTGAAAACGATATTAGGTCATTTATCAAGCCTGAATGATAGTATTAACCACTCAATACAAAAATTTAAATGCGCTATACAAAAATCAAATTTGGGTGTTGTTGTTGTAACTATTTCATATACAAATTGTTGTTGTTAATTTCAAGTTGTCCGCTTGCTATTACACACACTATTATAAAGGCTCGCTAAGTAACAATATTGAGAGTGAAAAAAAATGAGCAATATTCAACCCAAAATGTTGTTAGTGCGAGTTGCTGACAACACTCCACCTTTGATATGGCATAGCATCACATAGAAAAAAGAGTAAAATGGTCCCTATGCTCCCTCGCTTTGAAGTGAAGTAAAGGACACGATGATGATGATAAGATATTGTTAAAGTTTGTCCAATAATTATCAGAATATTGTTGTACTAAAAACGCGACTGTGCTTTTAAAATAATTTTTTCTTTTCCTTTTTTTATATTATCGGTAATATTACCGCACCTTTCCCAAAAATTCATCGCTTGTCGTTTTAGCGTAAAAATCTTCGATGATATAATTTATTAAAGTATAGAGATCTCAGCAAAAGTAGAAAAATTTAAAAATGCTCTGAATTGTCAGGGGTGCGAATAATCAGACACTTCTAGAACGATTTTGTTTTTGTTTATCTAAGGGTACCCTATGGCGATGTACAGATGATCCTAATTTCATCTGATTTTTTCGTCCGCTTTTTCTTTTTTAGATTTTATCGTAAATATAGCTATTTACAATATGAATATTTAAAGATATTATAAAGAACTAACTGTAGATAAAATATTTTAAATAATTTAAGTTTTATTTAAACAACACATGCGTCGTACTTATAAATAAACTATTTTCGGTACTACTTTTTTCCGCGTTGACAAATTACTTAATTTTAAGTTAAATTATAGAAATGCGCTATAGTAAAATCTTTCCCACTTTGGGTTTAATTAAAATTATAATTTAAATTTGTTTCTTGGGAAATTTACATGTTTTCGAGCAGTGAACATTAACAAACAAACATTATTAATAATTTACAAAAATTAATAATAATTTAATTAATTTTATAATAATTTTTTTTCGAAAATTTCAATGATCATTTTTATTTATGTATCATTTGTTGCTGCTCAATTGTCGCCATTTTGTTTAGATCTAACTCGACTCCTGCTTCCATGGGCAATTTTTAGTTGAAAATAGCTTGAAAGTGGCTTAAGTTAACATCGAAACTCGGTACATGTGAACTATCTATCAAATTTACAAAAAAAATTAAACGGAACGAATCATGTGTAAAATTGTTGTGCTTTTAACTGAATCACCCTATATTATATTTGTACAAGCCGCAGCCGCGTCTTTCAAGAGTGCGTTCGCATCAGAAATCGCAAACGCGATGTATAGTTCACATGTGGCAACACTAATCAAGAAATCGCGCCTTTGATGAAAAATCTACGAATGTCTTCACAGATTTGTACGAATGTAAAATAGTTTGTTATTTTTCATACTGAGAAATTTGTAAAAATAAAACTTTTGGGACGTGCAAATTGTAATATGGATTCATCAAATGAGGAAATTGGTGTATGTCGTGTTTGTACGTTAAGTTCTGATTGCTTTGAATATGTTAACATATTCGAGAAGACCATTTTTAAGAATGTTTTAGTCTACGAGGCTCTGCATTTGATCACCGATTTGGAGGTAAGTTTTTCTCGACCAAAATACACTAATGCGATTTTGCCTACTCTAAACGCGACGCAACCATTTTGATAAAAAAAACATGAAAAGTTTCTTGCGGTACTTAAAAAAACCAATCCAAGTTGGAGGAATAATACACATAAATGTTTCCGCGACTGATTTATTTATTTCTTCAAAAATCTTTCAATTTTGCAATTAAAAATTGATTTGATAGTCTGAGTAAATATAATTCAATCGTACAATAATCGATATAATATTTCTTATTTGCAAACTCTGTTTCTACGACTTATTTTATTTTAGAGATAGACGAACCTTTTTTTTATTATCAGTGGCGAAACATCCTTTAGGATCGAATGTTTCGTGTCGTTTTAAGAAAATATAAGCGAATTTTAGTATTTTTGTTTTTAAGATTTTTGAAGTTTCTCAAATTAAACCATTCAAATGTAAATTGTAATTTAAATGGTTTTTTCTTGTTATTTGAATTACTTCATTAACACGCTACTTTTGTTTGCAGGAATGCAATGAATTTACATAAATTAAGTTGGTGCCAAAATATTTGTGATTTCCAGAAAGTCTGATATTTCCGAAATTATTTCCGCACTCTTGTCCAATGATTTCCGTAAGTAGTTTGCCCCTCGTATAAAACCAATTTGGAAGTTCTATCGAAGTCTATTGAAACCGCGCCGCTCTGCCCCCTCTGCTATATCAATTTAATTCTCTTTTATAAATAAATTATTTAATTTAAATAAGCTTACCCCAAAAGGCGTATGATGAAACAATTAATGTAATTCAAATTGAGGTCACACAAATATTTTTTTTACTCCTACCCCACTCACCCCTACGCGCAAATATATAAAAAACATATTTAACTTTTTTTTATACCGTACACCTCTTACCCGAAAAAAAAATCTGACATGTTCATCAAACTTTGACCCCTTTCCCCGTATAAAGGAAGGGGGTCGTAGAGTGCTAAATGTATAGGGGTTGTAGAAGTCAGAGAGGGTAATTTAGGGGCTTGGCCTGTTAGCGCTAAATTGTAGTTTAGCCAATTAGCCAAAGTTTGTATGGAATCTCCTTTGAGGGTCTAAACTAAAAAGTCGCTTTAGAGTATAAAACAAGATAAGAGTAAAAAGAAATTACGAGACTAATTAAAAAAAATCTCTTTTAGATCCACAAAGATGACAATTTAACACCGAACCTTTGTACACGCTGCGAACAACGTCTGCTGGAGGCATATCATTTTCGAAAATTAGCCGAAAGTTCAGCCAAACACTTTCTGAATCAATCCAATACAGAGGCGGAAGCGGTTAAAAAAAGTAGTCCTACCAGCAGCAGTGGCGATCGAAAGCGATCATCCCATCGAAGCGGTCAAAAAGATCGAACCAATTATAAGAAAATAAAAAGTCGACTTTCAAACGGGCATGCGGTCGAAGAGCCTGAGGCTAAAGAGTCTCCGGCCACAGAAGAAGTCGCCCAGAAAATTCTTAATTTTGATCATTCTATCATTGTCGAAGCGACGGTCGATGCTGAAGAAGAAGCAGAAGACAGTAAAGTGACGAAAGAAAGTGACTTTGAAAAGGTTTTCCAAAGTCTTAGTCAAATGTATGGCTTGTCAAATGATGATGAACCGTTACCGTCGACTTCTGCTGCGGCTGCTGCTGCTGCTGCAGCGGCATTGGCAATCAAAAGTCCACCAAGAATTCTGAATTCCAATTTCAAACCGAAAGTTGAAATTGAAGGCTTATCGTCATCTGATTCTTCACCGTCGCCGCCAAAACGAGTCAGCTTCAAAGAGTCTCCCAAGCGGTCATCAGGTGTCCGCAAAAGCAGTCGTACGGTGCCCGACAAGGTTGTCAAGAAGAAATCTTCCTCATCCTCGTCATCATCATCACATAAGAGATCGTCAAAGATGCCACCAAAATTGGAATTAAAAAAGCAAATTAAATCAGAGAAATCGCCCAGCGAAAAATCCAAATCACCGGCAATACGAATACTAAACTCTGAGCTCATCTCTCACAGCAGCTTTTTGATAAAAGAGATAAATTCATCACCAGAATCGGCCGCAGATGGCAGCAAACAGGATGCCGTGTCATTTTTGGTTGAAAAACAATTGAAAATAAAATCGGAAGCCGAGGAAAGTTACGAGAAACGAAAACATCGGTGTCAAGTGTGCGACAAACGATTCCGTGGCAAATCCAATTTGGTCGATCATTTGCGATTCCATGCAAACGTGCGGCCATTCAAGTGCAAGTACTGCGACAAGACGTTCGTTCAAGCCGGATCACTTAAATGTCACGTCCGTACGCATACCCAAGAGAAACCATACGCCTGTCAAATTTGTCAGAAAGCATTTAATCAGCCGAGCAGCTTGAAAGTTCACATTCGCATTCATACGAACGAGCGTAACTTTGTCTGCGACATTTGTTCGAAGAGATTCATGAGCACCGGTGATTTGAGCAAACATAAGCGCACACATGACGCGGTTAAAAAATTTCAGTGTGACATCTGCCGCAAAGGTTTTGCTCAAAAATGCAATCTACAAAAGCACATGAGACTAATCCACAAGGAGGACGGATCGCCGCTTAAAGTTGAAACAGTGGAAGTGGCTTAAAAGTCGGACGATTTAAGAAATTATCAATACAATATTCACCTCATCCCCTCTTATCTAAGTTCTAAGTTGATTTTATCAGAGGGGTTAACCACTATGGGAAATCATGGGACAACCTTATGGAAATCATTTCAAAAAATGGAAATAATTTTGGAAATCAGTGGGACACAATTTTTCATAGTGGTTAACCCCTCGATTTTATCCCTAATTATTAGAAAACATGTTATACACAAATGAATGAAAATTGAGAACAATTTTTGTTTTTTAGTTTTTTTTTTTTAATTTAAAATTTTAATTTTATAATATTAACTATTGTATGAAATAAATCTATTTGAATGTTACTGCATTCGACCGTCAATTCGATTGATTTTTGAAATTTTTGCTTTGCCTGTTGTAAACTGGCCGGCACCAGTATACCAAACCAATGAGCGGGATCGATTAGTCCGGCCTCTTTGTCCACTGGCTTGGTGATAACTTCTAATCGAACCATATTGTCCGCGCCCTTTTCACTTGCCGTTGTTGTGAGAGCCTGAAAGTCTGCAGAATTTTCGGTAGGAAGTTGCGCCTGTGACACACTATTACGGCCCTGAATGTAACGTGACTTTGCCATCAAAAGTTGTCCTTCGACGGTTGCATTTTCAATGTGCAGCTTGCAGGCGACTTGTTGTTCGATTAGGCTTAGCATTTCGAGAGATAATTTGTCGAGAAGTTCATTGGAAACGGGGTCCAGTTCTTTTGTAATTTTCATTTTTATTATCGCGAAAGTTTTTGTATCCAAAATAATAAATATTATTTTAATCAGCTGATTTTAAAGTTTATTTTTAGTAATGTCGATAATGCAGTTACGAGTTATTTATAAAAAACACGCGGTATCGGCTCCACGTAGTATTTTCTATAAATAGCAGCAGCGGTTCTTCAATGTATGGTCGCGAGCGCAAGTTTTTATAAATTAAATTTAAAAATAACTAATTTAAATAAAAAATTCAAAAAAATTAAAAATATATATGAAAAAGAATGTCTAAAAAATATTTCTTAACCTTATGTGCAATAAAATGTCAAAAATTTGTTTTTGATGTAATATTATTACTTTTTATTTGTTCCTAAGATACAAAAAAATTTCCTATGAGTAGAATCAATTCACGTACGAAAGGGTTAAGAAGCAGAACAGAAAATATTATTAATTAAAAGGAGAATAAATATTTTGGTTACGACCAAAATCCATTTAAACTTGGTTGGAGAAAGCACATTAGTGTAAAACACCGTAGCAATAAGTTAGAATTATCGTCTTTTACGCCACTTGTGTTAATTGAACAAACTATATTCACATATGTAGTACCGATTTAAGCGAAACAATTTACTTCGAAATCTGTCAAAATAATAGAGCTTATACTTATAGTGTTCCTGTGGTTATATTACATAAAAATCTCGCCTGTCAATCAGCTGTATGTTGATTAATTTTTTTTTCTGCAACAATAACCAACGAAAAAAAGCTATTGCGACATGGTTGTGGTATAGGTTTGGTATCTAAATATTGCATGTTAATACATACCAACTTTAAACCCCGCGCCTCTGCCGAAAGCGGTCGTTTGCCCCTTAATATATTTTTTATCGGAGGACCAAAGCGATTCATTACAAAAAGAAAAAAACACCCGCCGGGCTTGTTCGCTCTCCTGCACTTCAGCCATAGTTCCATTTTTTGTAGCGTAATTCAAAAATGTTTAAGGGACATATTTTTGTATTATAAGCCCAGAATAAATATAGATAAATCAGAATGGTCACTTAATGTAAAACACCGTAGCTAAATTTGAATTATCGTCCTCTACGCCACTTGTGTTGATTGATCAAACTATTCACATGTAGTGCGGGAAAATTCTACACTACCGAAAAAAAATTATGTTAGGCTTGCCATATAGAAATATGGCTGATTTAAGTATTACTGCGGTAAAAATATATAAAAGTTTCGCCTGCCTATCAGCCATGTTGATTATAATTTTTTTTCCGCGGGAACCTACGAAAAAACAGGTTACTGAGTACTGACATAGGTGTGCTATAAGTGTCTTTTGTAATTTTGTTATAATTTTGTTTTATTCTACGCTTTAACCACAAAGTTATTATTTATTTTGACAGCCTTCTATAGGATATTCCGCCTGTAGTTTTGCACAAATAATCTAGTTCCAGAAATATAAATAAATGGTTCCGTAAAAACTAGATGGAGAAACACTGATTTGTTTGTACCGCGCCGAATATTGTACTATCACGCGTTTTTTGTAAATAAAAAATATAATTTTTGAAATATTCAATTTTTAAATGTTGTTTTAAACTCTAAAGAAACCTCTAAATGGTTACACAGCTTTTTCATCCGATAACATTTATTAGAAATTGTAATTAATTATTTATTTTCAAATTTTTTTCTGTTTTACCAAACATAACCTAAAAATTGTTTTGTTTTTTTTTTTAGTTAGTCTCGTCTTCCCAAGAAGATACTGCACTACTGCAGCTCTCGGCCCAACTAGTTTATCTGCATTTACGTCCGCAATGTCTGATGCTGTTCAGGAACAGAAAGTTGAGAAAAACGTCGATCGTGAGAACAGGAAAGGTAATCGCTACAAGTCGCGATACGATGGACGTACGAAAAAACGAAACTGGCAAGATTATACGGCCGAAGGAAGTGCTGAGAAGCGAGCCTGTTTTAATCCAGAGGATCGAGTAAAGAAGCGAAAAAGTCTGCTGTTGTTGGGCTATTCGGGTGTAAACTACTTTGGCATGCAACGTAATCCGGATACGAAAACCATAGAAGAGGATCTGCTGACGGCTTTGTTCAAAAATAAATGGATCTCTGAAGATGGCTTTAAACAAGCACAGAACATTCAATTTCAACGAGCCGCCCGCACAGACAAAGGTGTTTCGGCCGCCCGGCAATGTGTATCGCTGAAACTGCGTAATTATTTTTCTAATTTCTTAAATTTTAGTCACCTAATTCTATTTTGATTTTAGCCGATGAAATTGATCTGACCACATTGAACAATGATTTGCCCCCTCAAATTCGTGTATTTTGTATAAAACGTGTTACAAAAGGATTTAACTCGAAGGAGCAATGTGACTATCGCACATACACCTACACCTTGCCCACGCTTTCGTTTGCAGCCCACGATGAGCCTGTACAAATTACCAGTTATCGATCGACAAGCGATAAAATAGACGAAGTAAATAGATTACTGAAGATGTACGAAGGAACGAAGAACTTTCACAATTTTACGTCCAAGAAAGAATTTATGGATCCGTCGTCAAAACGTTTCATCATGTCATTTAAATGTGATCAACCGTTTCTAAAAGACGGGTGCGAATTTGCTGTACTCAGAGTGCGCGGGCAAAGTTTCATGCTGCATCAAATCAGAAAAATGGTCGGATTGGTGTTGGCCGTTGTACGAGGATTGACTACAGCCGATACGATAAGTCGTAGTTTCACTGAGGCCCGAATTGACATACCTATGGCTCCGGGATTAGGTTTAGTTTTAGATCAAGTTCACTATGATCGGTACAATGAACGTTATGCGGAGGATGGAATTCATGAGGCTTTGCTGTGGACCAGCGAAGAACCAACAATTCAGGCATTCATTGATGAGTTCATTTATCCGACAATAGTGAACACAGAAATAAACGAAAAATCAATGGAAAGTTGGCTGGAGACATTGCCAATTCATTCGTATGACGTTAGACCGAGCGAACAGGTGAAAAGGGCGGAGGATAATAAAACAGTAAGTACTGAGGATTTGCCACCAGTAGTTACAGATGAACAGAAATTAATTATAAATGAAAACTAGGACAACATTTAAGAAAAGAATTTTATTATTTCCTAAATATTTTTTATTCATCAGCTGCCGCCAGACTTAGTTCGGCCATTCTAAGGGTTCCATCTCTCGTTGAGGCTCCGCCAATAAAACCGGTAGCATGTACAAATGAGGCTTCCGCTATTCCAGACACATTCACTAGTTCCTCGTTTCTAATGCCTCGCCAGTCTTTGTGCAAAAATTTACGACACACAAAACTGCCTGCATTATTCGGCACACAAATGACTCGAAAATCATTTGATGAATTCTCAAACAGCACGTACTTTGGAGTGGCACCAACCTTTTCTGACTCACTCTCAATTTCAAAGAAATGATCTTTCCACGGACAGATTTCACTTAATTCTAAGATTTCACCAGATTTGTGAACACTGAATCGATTGTCAAACGCTTGCTGAACAATTGAACGAGCCGGCCACCATACAGTCGCGTAATATTGAACTTTATCCAGAAATGCCTCGCCAACCATTTGTTTGGCTAGCTCAAATTGAGCTTGAGCGTCGTAGTCACCTTTCGAGTTCCATGCTTTATTGAACGTTGACACTCTTGCGCTCAGATCTGTCGATACTTTGTACAACGGCTCACCATCATACATCGGTACACCATTGTCGATTCCGTCAATTTCCTCGATAAAATTCTTGTAAACTTTACGGTAAACATTTCGCAGGCAATCTTCACCTACATCGAAGTGAAATTGTTTAGCTAATACTTCTTTAATTACTGCTTCACCGAAGAAAACGTACACCAAACCCGCAGAACTTAGTCGTACATTCCACTTCAGCTCCTTGAATTCGGGCTTCAACGAACTAATCGTATGTTCAAATGATTTCTGATGATGGTCGAACAGATGATTGTCTGGATCAAATTTTGAGCCAACATCAACCAGTATGTCGCACTCCCCTAGTATCTCATCCTTTCTGCTACGTATGATTTGGGCATTTTTGTACTGTGGAAGTTGTTGCAACATAAAACAGGCCAAAATTTCGTCACAATGGAAAATACCATCGTGAGTGCCAATTTTCAGGGGCCGGTCTGATAGCTTAACCTTTTTATTATTGTCCGTCATTTCAGTTATTTTTCTTGTAAAGATTCTATCCACTTTAAACGATTTTGATTGGAGCAATTTGGCCCTTGAATTCGCGCCTATCTCTAGCAGCTGACGAACGATCTTCATACAAATCATAACCTCAAAAAATACGCAACGTACTAGATTTACATATAATAATAAAGCGGTACTAGATGAGATGTATCTAAAGTTAAAGTATGATAACTCGAGTTATCAAACTTTTGGGATACATCATGCAAGGATAAGAACATGCAATTTTGCAAATCTGTAATGGTATAATATTGAAAAATAGCGGCAGCCATTTCATATTTATGATTTTTTTACTTATATTGTTAGTCTATTTTATGTATAATTGCCTATTTTGCTTTTTTAATTTGTAATTCCTTTTTTTTCTCCTTGTAAATGGAAGGTTCATGACAAAAAAGTTGAGCAAATATGAACTATAATTATCCCTTGACCTATATTATTGAAAAAATCCGTAAACAGACATTTCATCTTTTGCTAAAACAGCCACAGATATTGTAAATCTAGTACTTCATTTGTTAACTCAAAGTAAAAATAAAACATAACCTCAACAAAAAAAAATCGTGAAAATTTTGTATTCATATTATATCAATTTAATAAAATATTATTACTATAATTTGGTCCAAAAACAGCTGCAAACGGGCAACTTATTATACAATGGCCTTCCGTAAACTCTTGGGCAAATCCCTTTATCCCGTTTTAAATGTAAACACAGCCGCAACGAACCTTCGAAATTTTCACAAAACTGTTGCGGTTTGTGTGAAGCAAAGTAAGTTCAGCGCTGAATTATATAAATTAAACCATTTCTATATATTACTCATTCTTTTAGTAAATGTTGAGGAGGCCAATAACTCACTTACGATATCCGGCCAATATGTTGCATCGCCCAGGGAAAATAACTTGATCCAAGAGTTAAAGGAGACGGCAGACAATAAACCGACATTCTGTCCAAAATGTACCCTTGGATTAGATATAAAACATACAGACGTGTTAATTTTGAGTCAATATTTGCGTTCTGATGGTTGCATGCTGCCACGAAGAATTACAGGACTTTGTGCGGTCCAACAGAAGCGAATGGGCAAGCTGGTTGCGATGGCACAAAAAGCTGGTAAATTTGTTAAATTTGAAATAAATGTTCCATTTTAAACGTCTTGTCTAAATCTCTATAGGTTTGATGCCAAACATCGTTCCAGAAAATAGTAAAAAAGATCCCAAAAGACGATTCCAATGGAAACGCTATAACACTTACTTTGATGAGACCACAATTAGGTATAAGAAACGTGTAGTTGAATAAAACAATTATTTCTGTATATTAGTATATTATAGCAGACACTAATTATGTCTTCTAATTAACTAGTTAAGCACATTTAAGTTATCTAAATTAGTAATTAATGGGACCTTAAGCTATGTATTATGATAAGTCTGTGGTGTACGGAAACATTGAAATATTCTGTTAAAATTTCATTGAAATTGAAACCGTTTTAAATTTAATCGAAATCTCATAATACAAATTCTTTAAAATAGCCGGCCAGAAATATTTCATGGTTTCAGTCAAAATAACTAAGTGTAGTGTTCGCACTTTAGCTCTTTCGGACGTTGACCCTTTCATAACAAAGCATTCTAAACCATATATTAAAATTGGAGTTACTTTAGAACACCGTCCTCATTAAAACGAATTTGAGAAAATCATGCAGGGGTTACAAGGAAATTTCATAGATTTTTATACGAATAGAATTTTCACCAGCTACAATACAGAAAATTCCAGTAAATTCATAGTTCTCAAAGAAGGTTTAAATAGGAATGGGGAAAATTTCATGTTTAAAAAAAATCATAAGATTTAATTGGAATATTTAAGATAATTTTATTTCATTTAAATTTTTGTTATTTAACTGCTCCCGCAATCATCTTCTTCCAAATTGATGTCCTGCTGATGTTTATTTAACAAATGATGCAAATAATTTGCTTTTTGTGCAAACGTTCGGTTTTTGCACAGTTCACACTTGAACTGGTGTGGCTGATGTGTCCGTTTGTGTTTCGTTAGATCAGATGAATTTGTAAACGCTTTCGGGCAAGTGTCACAAACGAAATTTCTTTCGTTTGTATGCGTTCGAAAGTGAACGGCTAGTGCACCCGATTGATTGTAATCTTTGCCACAGATGCTGCAAACGAATGGCCTCTCATTTGTATGAATTCGTTGATGAGCCTTCAAATTACCAGCCTGTACGAACGTTTTGTCACAATGTTCACATTGGAACGGACGCAGATTGGCATGCAGCCTCAAATGGTCAATCAAATTGGATTTTCGTAAAAACTTTTTCGAACAAACTGTACAAACGTGTTTCTTTTGGCTGTCACTACTGCGGACAACTCTCTTAGTCTTTGCATGATCTTGAGCGACTTGTCTCGTTTTGTTTAATATAAAACTGACTGCATCTTCGCTTTGGTCTGCATTTCGCTCGGGTAAACTATGCTCTAGCTTTTCATCAATTTCTTCCACGTAGTCTTCTTCTCTCGTTTCTTCTTCTTCCTGTTCGTGTCCAACTTGTTCGTAAGTTTCATTTTGTAAAATAATGTTAAAACAATCAGCATTACCAGCCGGTACAAACGTTATGGAGTCTTCTTGCTTTTCAGGCTTTGAATTACTGCAGCTCTTTTCTTGTTCTTGTTCATCTATGTACTCCTCTTGACAATTGACAATGGCCAACAATGTCTTCATAGATTTTTCCAATTGTAATTTTAGAAAATGCGCATCCACAACACTGGACTCACAGTTTAGGCATATATTCTGAGGAAATCCGTCGTTAATAGAAAACTAAAATAAATAAATTCTCAAAATTAGGTGCAGCTCTTTATAATATAACTACCTCTGATCTGGACAAATCTTCCAGAACCCGATACAAATGGAGATCTTCGCATTCTGTGAACAAGTTATCAGAGTACATAATGCTGCGGTTGCATTCAGACACTTTCCTCTCGAAAATGTTATTTGTTTCGCTGAGCTCATCGTAGCTGATACAAACTCGGCACACCTTGTGAAATTCAATGTCCATTATTAGTTATTTTCATTTGAATATTTTATTAAAATTATTGGAAATATAAGAATAAATTAAATTATAAACTTATCGCGCCGTTTGCGTTTTTTTGTGCGATTCCCTGCAAAATTTATATAGGGTAAGATTACCAGTATCGAGTCAAAACGTCTATAATGAAAATGAACAAATATATATGTAGAATTTTGTTCACCTCTTGGATCCTCCCCAAACATTGTAGGATAGTAGATGAGTCTCCATAAAACAGTTTGAATTTTCTAAAGGATTTTTTTTTTATTCTTTTGACCAATTTAAAAAAGCAAATTTAATCATTATAAGAACTTGAGAACAAAATCTAAAATTGCGGTTTTGTACATTTATCTTCTTATATTCCTGCTTTAATTTCCTTATTCCTATTCGGACCCCTGCATCCTACTACCCTTATATATATAATAATTAATATTATAATCATATATAGATAGCTTATTATAGATAGCTTATTTGCCCCATATTATTCCGCGGTGTGCTTCCTAAATGTAATAATGTCTAAAAAACGTATTTGGACTCAAAGTTAAACAAAATTAACTTAACTTATTTTTAAATTTCTGTTTCGATTTGTTTAGATTAATTATATACTTATAATTAATAATTAAGATGATTAATTTCATTAAAAACATTTCTGCTACTTATTGTTATTTTGATATTTAATTTTGATTATTAAGTAATTAAATTATTTCATAACTAAATTAATTAATTTATAAGTAAAATTAATTAAAATAAATATTCAAAATTCCCGGTGAATGTTGAATCCAGATGCGAACGCATCCGCAGCCGATGCGGCATGCAGACCGCCGCACTACCTACAACCGGATATGTCAAAAATCATCCACTGAACTGAAAAAAAATTAATGGTTCTTTTTACATTTATTGTGGCCGTAAATAGACGTCTACGATGAAGGTAATAATGAAAAAAATCATGAAATATTAGTAATTTTGTTAAAATGTCTAATCGTAATTGTGCGCAATTAAATTATCTATGCAAAAATGTTAATTTTACCAAAATTCCATCGTAGATGATGGCTATTTTCGGTGATTGAATATTTCGGTTTTGGATTGTGTTGACAATAGTACTGCAGCAGCAGTGTACATTAGAACATTTTTTTGAATTACAAATTTCTTATATAAAATTAATTACATTTGGTTTCTTTTTAGTTAAATATTTCATTTCCCGCTACGGGAGCGCAAAAGCTATTCGAAGTTGTCGACGAACATAAATTGCGTATTTTCTATGAAAAACGTATGGGAACAGAAGTCGAAGCCGATACTTTGGGAGATGAATGGAAGGGATATATTTTACGTATTGCCGGAGGCAATGATAAACAAGGATTTCCAATGAAACAAGGTGTACTTACACACAGTAAGTTTGAGAATGTTAAATGTTTACAGTAAACAAAAAAAAATAATTGTTCTTTAATTTTTAGCTCGTGTACGTCTCCTTTTGAAAAAGAACCACTCATGTTATCGTCCACGCAGAACCGGTGAACGTAAACGTAAATCAGTTCGTGGTTGCATTGTTGATGCCAATATGTCAGTGTTGGCCTTGATTGTTGTACGAAAGGGCGAAAAAGAAATTGCCGGTTTAACCGACACCAATGTACCTCGTCGTCTTGGACCAAAACGAGCAAGCAAAATCCGTAAATTGTACAATTTAACCAAGGATGATGATGTTCGTCAATATGTTGTACGTCGCCCATTGCCAAAGAAGGAAGGCAAGAAATTGCGTCACAAGGCCCCCAAGATCCAACGTTTAGTCACTCCAAATGTTCTCCAAGTAAGTTACAGCATTTTGTCTCCCACACACAGTTGACTTAATTGGTTTTTTTTCTTCTAATTAGCGTAAAAGACATCGTCTGTCCATCAAAAAGAGACGTCAAGCTAATGTTAAGGAACAAGCTGCCGATTATGCCAAATTATTGGCACTCCGTAAGAAGGAATCGAAAGTTAAACGCGAAGAGGCCAAGAGACGTCGTTCAGCATCATTACGTGAATCGAGAACTTCACAATCAAGTGATAAGAAATAAGAGAAAAGCTTTGTTGTTTTTTATGTGAAAATAAAGAAAAAAAATATGAAAATGTATAAATAATTGTTTCCGGCCAATTGCAACAAAATTGGATTTTATTCTAGTCGAGACAGTCATCTGGATTAGTCGTCACAAGTCACCGCAATCAAAATAATAGAAAATTAGAATTAGTTTTAAGTTTTTTTTTCTCGATCAGAGTTAAATCAATGATAATGATAGTTTTAATTTATTGTAAAGTATAAGAACATAAGTTCGATACTTTTGCTCTCACAATGAAAAAGTTTTCAGTTAAAATCAAAGTACAATTTTTTTTTTGTAACATTAAGCGAGCTTATGTAATTTTGTATATTAGATAATTTGTTTACTGAAAAAAAAAAATATTTCATTGTGAGAGTTCACTTAAGAATTGACATAACACTCCCAAATATGAGTAAATTTTGGGAGTTATTAAGGCAGTCTAGATGAATACATCTCGACTGCCTTGGTGTTATGTTTTCCAAATTGGTAAACAAAAAATCCAAATTGAAACAATTGGTTGACTGATTTATAATAGGATGGGATGAACAAAAATTTTTGAAAGACTAAGAAGTTATGGAAGTCTTAAAGCCAATTATCGGTAAACCTTTTTGGAGGTTTTAGGAAGCCTCTTTTTGGAAGTCTTAAGTCTTATGAATTTTTAGTAAGTCTTGGTAGTCTTAGAGGTTTTATAGATTTTTTACAAGTCTCCTTAAAATGCCTTAAGAACTGTTGGCAGCCTAAGGGGTTTAATTGATTTTTTAAGGTCTTTAAAATGTCTTTTCCGTATTTTGAAAGTCTCATGGAAGTTCTAGAAATCTTAGAAAACACGTTTTTTTGGAACTCTTAAGAAGTCCTTGATGTCTTATAGTCTTGTGGAAGTCTTGGAATTCTAATAGAATATTTGAAAATTCTTCTTAGAATTTCTTAAAAACTGTTGGTAGTCTAAGGGGTTTATTGGATTTTTTAAAGTCTTGGACATCATGGATTTTTTGGAAGTCTTGGATGTCTTTTAATGTCGTGAAAGTCTTTGAATCGTTTAGAAGTCTTATAATTCTAATAGAAGTTTTAATAATAATCTAATGGAAGTGTTGGAAGTCATGGAAATATTATGTATTGTTGGTAGTCTTGGAGGCTTTGTAGATTTTTTACAAGACATAAGGAAGTCTTCTTAGAATTTCTTAAGATCGGTTGGCAGTCTAATGGATTTTATTGATTTTTTACAGACTTGTAAGTCTTAAAAGTCTTGTAAGTCTCATAAAATTTCTAAAAAATCTTAGAAGAAACGTTTTTTCTTTTGGAAATGTAAGAAGTCCTTGATGTCTTGATAGTCTTGTGGAATTCTTGGAATTCTAATAGAATGTTTGAACATCTTATGGAAGAATTGGAAGTCTTAGAAATCTTGGATGTCTTATATAAATAATTTTACAAAAATCGGTTTAACATCTATTGAATCACCCTTGGAAGTGATAAAAAACACTAAAAACCTGATTATTTTTTTGCAAAATTCCAAACTATTGCGTATAAAGTGAAAACATTCGTGTCTTGGGCATTCTCATGTCTTCTTACGTCTTGGCTTATTCAATTCAGTCTTAGAAATATCATAATTGACGTTTTCTCTAATTAAATTTCTAAAATTAAAAATAAAGAGCAAAACTTAAACATTAAATTAGACTATGGGCTGTTGAATTTTCTGTCTCTTAGCATCTTTTGCTTTAAACAGCCTTGCTATACATTCAAACATAACATCATCGGCTATTTCATCATCGTTTAAATCCGCCAATCCCGACATCATTAAATTGCCAAAATTGTGGATCGATTCACTGTACTTTTTATTACTACAACTGCTGCTATAATTGTCTATTTTGTCCGAAACAGTTTTAAGTGCATTTAAAATTTCGTCTGTAGCTGGCGAATCATTGCTGGTGACCCAACTATCTCGATCTTTTCTTCTTTTTAAACATTGTCTAGGTTGTTGTTGTTGGTTATCATCTATTTCAGCTGAAGTTTCAGGCAAAATTGCTTCATTCTCTTCATGTACAATATCCGGTGGATAAGTTATACTGTAGCAGCTGTCTTCTTGATTAAAATCATCAACATAATCTAGGGTTTCATTTGTATTATCAGTAGAATCGGTTGTATGAAATATATTATGTTCATCCTGAAAAAAAACCATTTTAATTATTCGCCTTTTTCGATATTGCAATTTATATTGTCTAGAGATGTAGGGAATTCATATTGGGGGTTGTATTTAAGCGGTAATATATTATAATTGCTGCAACATAAAATTCTACAAAATTTTATCCACTTTAGCGATCTATTTTTTAAATAAAATAAATTAGTCTGTTTATTTTATTTATTGACGTTTCGTCTAATATATGTATAGACATCATCAGGACCTATAGAAATAAATTTTCAAAAGGTTCCATTATAAATTACATTTAAAATTCTACAGTTTTACCGAATTTCGAACGAAATTTCATGCAATGGAAATTTTTTATTGGTGCCATTTTAAAATTGTTTCAGTCTATACTCTTAATACTCAAAGGGGTGCTCCCATACAAAACATTTACATATAAACAAATCTCTTTTTCCTTAAAAAAATTATTTTTAATTTATCCTTTAATTGCTGTTTTGGGCCCAGTTCTTCCTTCCAGACACCCAAAACCCCACTATTAAATTTGGGGCTCCTCTTCCCTAAAAATGGGGGAAGGGTTAGACACAAGACAAAGTTTTACATCGGTTGAGCGGGATGTAGCAAATTTTTGGTGAGGGTGAATATTAATGGTCCCATAACACATACTCTGGGATTGCATTTGGGTATATATAGGTGAAAGAAAGGGGAGCCTTTCCGTACGACTTATTTAAAAATGGTCTAAAAATGTGAGCAGTAGACGGATTCGACCAAATTTTAGTAGGGATGAGTTTTTATTGGTCTCATGCTCTTGGATTATATTTTGTGTCTCTAGGTTCAAAAGCAGATGGGTACCCAGAAAGTTTTACAAGCAGTTTTAAGTGTCCGCCTGTAATCTGGGATTTTATTTATGGGGGTCTGGGTTCGGATCATATTTTGAGCATATATATTTACATTCCTGTAGATTAGTTATTTTAACGCGATAACCGCGTGTACAGTTTGAAGGGTTAAAAGTATGTAGAGGGTTTTAGGTGATGGATTGTAGGTAAAGGGTTAAATCCGACTGGTTCTTATCTTGCTTTTATCATGCCCTGATTCAGAAAAACTAAACAAGACAAAGTGTCCGTCCGCAAAATATTAGTTTTACACCAGTGGACGGATTTGGCCAAAACTTGGATGAGTTTTTTAGTGGTCCCATAATCTGGGATTGCATTTGGGGTCTATAGCTCCAAGGGGTGGGGGCTCCCATACGTTTTTTTTTATAAAAATGCTCATATTGCATAATATAGAGAAAGTTGTTTACTAGTTAATGGTCGGATTCGGACACATTTTGGTAAAGGTGAGTTTTTAGTGGTTATATACTCTGGGATTGCATTGGGGGTCTATAGATCAAAGGGGAGGGCAGGATCCCCTACGATTTTGTTGTTGCTAAAAATGTTTTTTAAATATGAGCATTGAGCAAGATACAGTTTTTTTCCTGGTAAATGGATTTTGCCCGAAATATATGAGCATATACATAAGTAGTGGAGATATGGGCATTCTGACTAAATTCTGACGTCACGACTTAAGAGTGAACGATACATAATTTTGGAAATGTAAGGATAATCATGAGCGTGTTTGAGGAGTTTGGTCAATTTTGATGTAAGTGTGAGTTTTAGGTGTCCTTATATATTCTTGGTTTCCACCTGGGGTTTCTAAGTTTTTAAAACGAGGGGTCCATTCATCTTATTTTTTGTTGTTATAAATATCTAATAGTAAGTTCACTTCTTGTGGTCAAAAATGTGAACTAATAGAGAATCTTTTAGTTTGTGTCAGTTTTCAAATGTTAAAATATAGTAAACGCAGCATCCCAGTTATACTGGGGGCTCTCGGACCGATTTT
>JANSTW010045235.1:0-13578 GCA_027564275.1 Diadocidia ferruginosa
TGGCCCTACCGAGCCTCGAACCCACAACCTCTTGATTACAGAGCCGTGACTTTACCCACAGCTCCATACTGGTTATCTTATCTCGCACTAGGCAGAACATTTTCGGCAACCCTTCAATTCCAATTGGGAAGCTGCCGGAAAATAAAGTTAGCAAGATACTGACTGATCCAAAGGACCGGACAGAGGGAGGCTACAATGGACAACTGATGTCTGAGTGCCCGTTTGCATTAAAGGTGACCCTCTCCAAAAAAACATACAATATGCATTATAATTACATACAAAAAATCCAAGTATATAAAAAACCTAGAAAGTAGACCTTATATTATATAAAGTATAGTTGAAGGTATTTTCTGTATATTGAAATGAGTATTAATATTTTCTAAAAATATTGTTTTATATTTATATTTAAAATAATTGACCAGACGCGATTTCGCGGGAAACTTCACAAACAATAAATTTTAATTAATTAATTTTAATTAAGCCATAATAAAAAAAAATAAAAAAAAATAGAAACAGTACATCACGACAGGTAAATGATAACTGAAACCAACACATAATATAATAAAATAATCTAGTCATTTGAAGCCGCACCATTTACCACTACTGCATAGCTTTTATTACCAGTTTACCACTTACGGGTAAATTTTATAAAATCCTTATCCCTATGTTCTTATTAAACGTTTTAACTTATTATATTTAAAAAATCAAAACATACAGACTTAAATTAAGAGCGCACAATCGTATAAACTGATTGCCGTTTTTAACGATTTTACAAAAATTTGGGGTAAACACTGTTAACTTACTGTTGTTTCGGGGAATTGTCGGTATAAAAAAATATTTACAATTTTTTTTACTTTCAGATGCCACAAATTGTACCTGCTGAAATATACTTTTCAGATACATATGCAGTTTATGCTGATAATTTTGATTTATCAATGTTGTCTATGGAGGAACAACTAAGACCAAATTCGCAATCATCAACATCTGATTATATTCCAGCCACAGTATTTCACGACATACAAATAAAAGAAGAAAACATTTCATGGTCATCAGATATGACGGTTGCTTCGAAAGAATATCAAACAACTGCATTAATACAAAAATTACAACATGATGATTTATCGCGTTTAGATCAAAATCAACAAGAACATTTTTTAAAAGTATACCCACCATCTCCGACCCCGTCAATAGAAATTCCTTTACCAATTTCGCTATCAAATTCTATTTTATACAATAATATTAATATAAAACAAGAATATATTGGATTATTTCCACCATCCCCACCAGATTCTAATGGTGCATTATCACCCCGTTCCGATATTAAAAGTGAACCAGAAACATCATCCGATTCTGAAACGTTTAAACATATTGATGATTTGTTTCAAAACACATATGAATCATTTAACCCTTCAACGCCTAATTATATAAAACAACAACAACAAATAGAACCACAACAACAACAAAATGATCATTTGTTGCGTGAACATTTGTTAGACACAAGTTTTCAAAGAAAACATAATCTTAAACCTTTGGCACTGGAATCTTTGTTTTGTGGATGGGGTACGAGTGGTGATATTGAACCTGTCATATCTATGGCACTAGAACATGTCAAAAAAGATGTTCAAAAAACTTGTACAACACTTAATATATCGCCTGGTAAGTATTTTCTTAGATTCATATAAAATAATGTAGTCAACATAGTAGTGATTCGCGCCACGACATTGTGTTCAAGAGATTTCAATTTTCACAACTGGGATATCGATTCACCGAAATTTTATCTCGGTTATATAATCTCAGGACATTTTACCTCAATGTCATTTTATCTCGGGATATTTTATCTCAACGACATTTTATCTCACGACATTTTATCTCAACTATAACTTAGTATTTTTGTGCGTTTTTAGTTTTTATTATTTTAAACATATATAATATTGGTGATCTAAGTTAGGATTTCCAGGGTAGATATTTACTGTATGTATGCTTGATCTAGCTATGCCAGTTTTTTAACTGTTATATTCCTGACCAAGTGCTTATTTTACAACCATCCGGTTCATGCGAAAACTATAAGTGCTAACAAAGTTATTCCAGAAGCGTTAGATGTAGTACATCACTGGACTAGGCAGGTATGGACTTGTAACCCGTAATACTGAAGAGAAATTACAAACGAAACATCAAGAAATAGCCTCAAATATGTACAAAATTAACGATTTTTGTCTTACGAAAACGGACACGATTTTGAACCTGGAACGTCAGAACAATCAGAACTTGCGCAGCTTTGTCGAGAATTAAAAAAGTATAAGTTGGAATAGTTCTCGGTCTGAGTGAGACACAGTGGAAAGAAAGTAAAGATGGAGTAACGTCTAGTGGTGAGACACTTCTCTTTTCTGGTAAACCACAATGTGTAGACCACCAAAGTGCAATGTTTATTGAATTGGCAACCAATATCAGACAGGATAATAACTGCACGTTTTAAAACAAAGACAAGACCGCTTACATTTATTCAAGCTTATGCACCAACACAACAAGCATCTTTGGACAAAAAGAATGCTTTTTATGATCAAATGAATCGAAAGCTTATAAATGTACGGAAATCAGATATTGTTGTTGTTATGGGCGACATGAATGCGAAAATTGGTAGTAACAATGTGAATTGGAAGACTATTAGGGTTCCCATCAAATCTCTTTTAAAGAGAACATGGTCTCATTTTTGACTATAATCTTTTTCCACTTTTTTATAAATGTGCTCTTTTGTTCTATTTTTTTATTTTTATCTAATTTTAGTATTTTTAAAATCAATGTTAAACAAAAACGGGCAGATTGTTTATTGATTTGTTAAGACAAATTTAGTTGCAAAAAAGTACACTTGTTTCAATGCTATACTGTTATTCTTTATTTTCAATACAATATGGTACACACTACACACTCAGTGTAGTACACAGTACACGCAATTATAGCTTTTGTAAGACTCATTTATTCAGGTACTTATTATTATATTTTAATTAATATAAAAGTAAGTAACGGTTATGAAATAATATATTTAATTTACAGGGTGACATAGAATACATTGCATTTTCCCCTTTTTACATTTGAAATTTACTTTTAATATTTTAATTTAATAAATTAATTTTAATAAATTATAATTCAATTTCTTACTTAATTTAGTTAATTATATCAAGGCCGTAGCCAGGGGGGGGGGGTTTGGTTTTGGTCAACAATTCATCTATATTTTGCAAATTTTCGATTATTCTTTGTAATCCTCGACTGGCAAACTACACAAAATTAAGAATATAATATTTAAATTAAACAATATATATACTAACCAAAAAGGAATTGTCGAACGGACATTATTAAATTAAAATTTACAACATTGTTAAATTAATTCGATAAACTAATTAAACAAAAATACAAAATTAAAAATTTATCTAAATAAAAATATATTGCGTCCAATTAAAAAACAAAAATATTATGACAAAAACAATTGGACAACTTGTACGCGCAAAAATTATAGTAAATCAAAACAAAAGTGACATTTAAAAAATTTAGCATTAAGCATTACAACATTGAACTATTGGGATTTGTAGGGTTTAACGGAACAATGATTTAAAAGTTGTGAATAAACTGGGTTCAGATTATCCATGTCGGATTTAAAATTGAGAGATTTATTGATGTAGAGATATGGAGTCTTAGTTAGGCGTTTAGACAGCATATGTAAAAACGACGAACCTCTATTTTACATATAACTAAGAGGTGACCACAGTGACGGCGACTCTATTAAATTTAGTATAAACATGTGAAGAGAGAATAGACGATATATTGGTACACTTGAAATTAAAATATTTATTCTCTGCACATTAAGCAAAACAAAACCAGTTGACGACACATGAAATCAATTTTTTCAAGTGTATTTTCGTTGTTTTATTTTGTTATTTTATATATTTTGCTAGAACAATTAAGCGTAAAAGAAGTACGTTTTCGTACGAACTAAATAGGTAAATTATTAATGTTTGCTTGAAAAATTAGTACAAGTTTTTATATAGAAATAATATACATACATTTTTAAGAATTCTTAAAATATGTTATTTGTCAATATTAACAAAATGATCAATTTTTTCAATGATGATCAGGTATTTGGAGTAAATATACAATTTTTTAAATTCCAAATTTCCAAATTTTTATTCAAAAATGTAATTGTCTGAAAAATTTTCGTTTTCCGCTTGATTGACAACATATTCTTAATATTATCAAAGTACAATTTCTTCATGTACAATCGAAATATGATGAATTACCAAGTTGTGTGTGGTTTTTCTATATTTCGGTTGAACTTGAGAATTAAGATATATAGATTTCTCAATATAACCGATAGAACGATTTCAAAGAATTGTCAAAAATCGATCGATCGTAATTTTAAGGACTTTTTGATACTACTGAACTACACATTTTTTTCTTGTTGTGTTTGAATTATACACAGTATATCTTGTATTATTCTTTAAGATATTTTCATAAAATATACTTATAAAAAACCTATAAATAAAAAAACAAACTTTATTCATTTTGGTGTATTATATTGTCTGTGTGGTGCAAATTCCAGTAGTTAAACCAAACAACCAACAAAAAAAACAACAAATCGAAAACCATTCAAAATTATGAATGATTATACATCCCTAGGGGCATTAAAAATTATTAAGTAGGTGTTAGTTTTTTATGATGTTTATCATAAAAATATAAAATCAAATATAATAAAAAAAAAATCTTATATCACATAGACCAAAAAAAAAAGGAAAAATATTGTTTTTTTTATTTATTAAAAGGATTTTGGTTTAATAAAAAAATATTGTATTTTTTTTTGGTTGTTGTATCGCGTTTTTTATTTAGTCCGGCTGTGTAGTATATTGTTGATATTTATGATTATGAGTTTTCTTAAAATTCTCTCATAAATTATATTTTTTTCTTACAAGAAAAAAAACAAACAATAAAAATCGATTTAATTAAGCAATAAAAATGTTCTTTCTGCGTTTTTAAACTTGCTTATAATATATATTGAATATTTTTGTATAGCCATGATTTTTATGATGTGGGAAATGGATAATTTATTATTTAAGTAAATTTAATATTTAGAAGTATTTAGGCAAGGTATATTCTTTTAATTATTATAATCATATAAAAAGACAATTTCGCGCGCAATATAATTCTCAAGCTTAAAAGCTCGTACTAGTATAATTTCGCATAAACACTTAAAAATGCGCAGAAAAAAACAATTTCTTTACGATCCCAAAGTTGTTATTTAAATATTTTCAGGGATCATTTATACATTTAAGTGTTTATTGTTATTGTTGTTGTAATGGCATTATATTTGCACAACATAAAAATAACATTTTCTCACACGTAGACTTTATGTCTGCGGCATATTATATATTTTAGTACATTTCAGAAAATTTTAATATGTTTGAATGATGTATATTTTCCTTTTTTTCGTTCAAATAATAGAATATCCTTCTATTATATCATCATCATTTATATAGGTGTTTATATATTATATAGACAGCAACACATATAATTTTAAGATGGATATGGAATATTAACAAAATAATATAATAATATTGTATAATAGCAAAGCGGTATAATGAAATAAAATGAAAGATGTGTACGATTTTACGACTTTTTTATTAGCTCTTTAATTTAACTTTTGGATTTTAATATCTTATGTTGGTCTTGTGTATTGTATATTATGTTTAGGTACTTGGAAAACTTAATTTACACTTTTTTTTATTTAACAAAAATCATTAAATAATTTATAACGCATTATTGCCAAAGAATCACTAAAAAAGTGTAAAACATACTTGAAATATTGTATACATACATCATGGATATCAGTGTGAACTCTATAGGTTAATTAAATATTGTGATCTAAGCCTTGTGATACACCGCTTTATATAAGATGCATTTTATATATATGCAGAGTTTTAATCATCATCGTGTCCTTTACTCCGAGGCGAGAGAGCATAGCAATTTTTTGTGTGCGATACTTTGATTTTCTAAGTGACCTTGATATGGGTCAAAGCACATCGCATAAGTCACATTTGATCAGTGCAGCGAGTTTTACACTAATTAAGGAACCCTTTTGGATGAACCAGTGTAGCGTTAATGAGATTCCACCTATATTTCTATCCTAGCTATATATAGAAAATTATCCTCCGACAAAAATATCACCTTTCAGTATTGATCAAAGTTAAACATAACATTTAGTTTAAAAAGGCAAGAGACGGAAATATTAAGTGTAATAATAACAGCTACTTGCAGACTGTTATTGGGATCACTCTGTTAAAGTTTGTACGTATACTATTGTCATTCAACGTTTCAGAAATTTTATCATAATAACTCTTTCTAGAATTCATAAACCTAATATGCCTATGAGACCAGTAGTTGGGTCAAATGATTCTCCGTCATCTAAATTGTCAAAGATGTTATCATTTTACGCGCACTAGTTGATGACTTTTATATTGCAAACAACTCTTTTACATATAAAAAACATGTATCAGAAATAACGGTTGGTGATGGAGAACTAATGGTGAGTTTTGACATTTTATCGTTATTCACCAACATTCCGGTGCAGTATTTATTATTATTAATGGCTGTCACTATCCTGATTTTAAAGCAACAACTGTTTTGGCAACGGAAATTAATGATAATAAAACATTAACACTGGAAGTATTACACATTTACACACATGATACAATAAACATTAAAAGAGAGACTGACAAAATAGCCCCTGTATATTGTGCATTGATCAGTGACCGCGATGTGATTTTTTTGAAAATAAACACACACAAATTGTACATGAAACGTGTTTATAGATCCTTTTTCTCGACCCTGCATGATACCAACAGTGTAAAAACTCGTCTCATTGATCACCAAAAATATGGCCAGTTCTAGTTGTTGACAACGCTCCGCACCTTTGATATGGTCGACAGACATCAATGAAAACCATGGTATCAGATAAAAAGGGTAAAATATTCGCTATGCTCCCTTGTATTGGAGTAAAAGATACGATGATGATGAATGCTTTAAGTTTACTTTTTGAAATTGGTAAAAAAAATCAATTAATTGTTTGCTTTAGAGATATTTTAAAAACGAAAAAGATGTTATTTCTAATATAACTTTAGGATAAGGTTTTGACTATCCTTTTCACTCACACTATAGTTCGTTCTATATACACAGAGTACCAAGGTGTATTTCTAACACTTAGGATATATTTATTTTGTTACTTAATCCTCCAAAAAATATTTAACCAGCTTAGTTTCTCTGTGTATGGTCGAATCTTTCAAATTTGTTAACTTAATATTGAATACCTTTTATATAATACCCAACTACCTTGTGGTATATGTGTCTGTTTTAACGGTTTAATTTAAATTTAAACCGCTGCAAAAAAAATCATTATGTATGTACTTAGAGTATAGAATCTGTCTTTAATTTCACAATTGAAACAAAATCAATAAATGACTTTCGATACAATTACCTTGTTATAGAATGCAATTTAAATGTAAAAGTTGCGGTACTTAAAATATCGTTCTCAACTATATAGCTATGATACTTTCTATATTGTGTATTTGGTAAAGCTGTATATCTAACATATGCACAGAGAGAAAAGTTTGTAATTTCAACAACGAAAGGCTATAATTTTTAGCCAATAATGCTATATTGTTGAACCTATTCAAAATATCACCAGCTGGAAATGCTAAGGTTCAAACTGAATTTTTTTAATAAATTGAGTTTTATATCAAACTTTACTAAATTTGCGGTAATCTATCAAATAATTTTCGTTGTTCTTTCGTCAGTATTTTTCGAGTTACAGAAAATCTGCAGGATTTCAGTACACCAAATTCTCTTTCAACATTTAAACCAAAGTTCTAACTGCCAGTAGATAGACATAGAACCATGGAACTGAATTGTAAAGTTCTATCAGGCAATTAGAACAGAAAAATACAAACTTTTTTTTAAAGGTTCTATCTGCAAATTTTAAATACAAATAATAAATAAATTAAATATTAAAGTTTTTTCATAGAATTTATAGAAGCGTTTGTTGTAATTAATATTTAATAATAAAATTATTCACCTGGATTTATAATAGTCAAAAAATATTTCGAAATATATTTTTAATAGATTTATTGTGAACCTTGGAATTTCTAGGTCGCGATATGTAAAATCTACAGAAGACAGTGAATATATATACGTATAATGTAGTAGATTTTAATATATTGACTGTAAATTTAATATTTTTGTGTTGTTAGCTTAATCTCACAGATTTTATACCGACAAATTTCTCTCTGTGTAGTTTAGTTTTGATTATGTCATGGAATTTTCAAAAAAATATTATGGAGATATTTTGTAATATCATGTAATATTTGTTTACAATTTCATATACCGCACATATGTTTTCTATATTTATTGTGGGTATATATGAACATATTACTCGTAGGTGCGGGATAGAAGAAGAAATATTTAAATTCTCAATAACCCATAACATCGAGAACTTTATAATATTTTTGCTTTTGGTTTTAAATAAAGGGGGTTGATATAATATATATTAATATATTGTAAGATAATAACTTTTGAATTGTGGTTTAACTCTATATTCTAAATATATAATGTAACATTTTGCGTTGCTGGTTAACAATATATATTTTATGGTTTTATTATATACATGGTAAACCAGCTCAAAGGCATATAATATATATACATTTTAAGTAAATAACAAATTCAATATTATATTTTTCAATATCACACATGTTTTAATATTGAAATTATGTAATTTTTCCCTTATATATGTATTTTTATGATTAATAGGTTAAAAGAGAAATGGCATATAAATACAAATGTTGTAAAAGCTTTTATTATAAAGAAATGTATAAACCTTTAAAGAATATATTGAAATAAATAAAAAATAATTTAATCGGTAACAGAAATCCAATTTTTTTTGAAACATAGTCTATATAGATATGTTAAGCAAAAGATTACTTACCGAAATCTGGTATAAAATAGTTCAGCGAAAGTTATCAAATGTAAACAAAAATGAAATGGCGCATAGTTTTGAACTTCCCTTTAGGAAAATGACTTTTAAGAGAATTTTATAAGATTATTCAAATTTGACTTACTAACATCGTGTTTTTTATTAACGATTATTTTTTTACGTAGAATATAAAGATTTTCTTTCAAGACTTTCTTAACATGGCTGATGTATACATGTATTACATAATATATAACAAGTATTGGGTTTTATATTGAGATTTTATGATTTTAAGGGTATATTGAAAAATATATATATACGCACGTCATAATATGTATAGCAGATTGTTTTAAACGTATAATATTCTGGCTTATATATATAAATAAAATATATATAGTAAGATGACTGATGATATTTTTAGAGTGTTATTATGCGACTTTGTTGAAGATTATTGAAAAAAAAAACACAATATATGGAAATTGTATGAAAAATATTCAATTTTTAATCTTTTGCTTCACAAATCTTTAAAATAAAAAAAAAACTCCCCTTTTTGGAAATTTATTTCATTTAAAAAATATATGACGTACCTATGTATATTGTATATATAAAATATATTTTCGCTGGCAATATCTCTAGCTGCAAGGCAAAAAGACTTAAGTACTTTTGAGTCAATTTTGAAATTTCTTATGTTATTCTCTACAAAATTTACTTCATTTCTGTATTTTCCTTAAATTTCTATGACTTATGTCATAAAAATATGTCATACAAAATTTGTAAATTAAAGAAAACACTTTTATAAAAGTGACATTTACTAGATTTAAAATATAAAAATAGTGGATGTAAATGCATACATAAGTCGTTTTGTAATTTTGTTTGTGAAAACGATTAGTTTTCAATTTGGATATTAGTGATATCAAAAATATTAAAAAATAAATTAAAAATATTATTTAAACCGTTCCTGGATAAAAAAATTCAACAATATTTTTCTTTTATATAATTTAGGCATAAAATCACCCTAAAAAAAAATAAAAAAAATAAAGGCTTTAACAAACTTTAAAATGTTTTATATCAAAATATTTCTTTCCCTTTAGTCACTTAAGTTATTTTTCCTTGAGGCAACAGATATATTTTTCTTATATAATACATCATCCTCATATAATAAATAAATAATTTATTTTATGATAATGCAGAAAAAATACAGAAATAATATCAAGCATTGATGCGAGTAAAAGCAAATCAGAGTTCTTTAGTCGCATATAATAATACTATATCGATACACTAACATCCCCCATAGTAACTATAGTGGTGCCATAAGGGGTATTGAAGTTAGTGTATCAATATTAAATGCTTATTTATACAACAAATATAAATATTTAGTACATATAGTATATAATAATATATTTCAGTGGGTCAATCATTTTCCAGGAACCCACTGATTTTTATTTATTAAAGCTTTGGATATAAGATGTTATTATATAAAATTACTTTAAGCATCTTTATATACTTAATATCGATTTATAGAAAAGCTTTAAAATACATATAGAATTTAAGATATAATATGCTTGTCTTCTTTTATTTCTTTGAACCGATTCATCTAAAGAATCATTATATATTATTATTCATTATAAGTTCAAAAATCTAATCGTTTTTTTAAATCACTATCATTTATTTGTTTGGTAAATCTGGAGATCATATGCAGAAATATGATATTCATAGAATATTAAACGGTCATTGGTACACATTGACAGACATAGAAAATATCAACGGGCTTGAGATCGAATCCTGAAGCTTGCCTAGTAAAGCTACAGATTGTTTAACTCAAAGAAGCAGAACAGAAAATATTATTATTGCGTTAAAAGGAGAAGAAATATTTTGGTTACTATTAAAATCCATTTAAACTTGGTTGGAGAAAGCACATAATAGAGAACATTTTGTTTTGTAACAGTGACCTTATTATTACATATAATATTAGGTGTCAAATGTAAAAGCAGCATCCCAATTTTGCTGGGAGCTCTCGGACCCATTTTCTAGTATGCAAATTCGCTTTAACAAAATAAAATTCGCGGTAAATATTTGCTTATATGAAAAGTAAGCTTTATTCAATATGTTTCATAGTTATTATAACCAATAAAACCATTAAGTTTATGTGAATGGCGTTTTTACTTCTTAGTATGGGTTTTGAGTTTTCCTTTATTTAAATAAAAAATCGACTAAAATTAATTTATACACAAGTTTTTGATTAAAAACTGATATTTTTTTAAATAATTTTTTAATATTTTTACTTTATAAATTTATTAATATACAAATATGAATTATGATTGAAGTCTGTATAGTAGATTATTTCTTATTCCTTTGGGAAAATTATTTTGGATTTTATTTTCCTGTATATGAAAAAAATTATATTAAAATAATATATAAAACATAATTTGTATTTTCATTGCCATATCCATATCCACCATATCCTCCATAGCCGCCATAGCCGCTATATCCTTGATTATATCCTCCACTATAACTACTATACCCTCCATAACTTCCTTGATTATAGCCGCTTCCGTATCCTCCATAACCACTATATATGTTAAAGATATCAATTATTTGACGCGTTTTTCGAACTAATTCCTCACTGGCCTCAGGCAATGGTGACTCTGCTACGTTATCATTATTCTTATGGGCCTCATGCAATAACTCTGCTTCGTCATCCCGATTATACGGTGGTACTGCTGCTACATAGACCACAAGTACCAATAAAATGACCAAAAATAATTTCATCTAAAAAATTGCAACATTTTCTTTTAGAATAAATATTTAATAATAATTAAGATAATCATTAAATTAATTTATCTAACTTCACTTTAATTGAACTTTAAAAACTTATACCTTTTGCAGAATCCTTTTTAATAAAATTAACTTAAATATTTTGTTGTGATCAAATCAACTTTTAACCACTGACTTATGTAAGATTTGAGCAAATCAAACCCTTTTATACACAAAGAGCTTATCCTTATTGTTGACAAAACTTCCTGAAACTTGTTTTTGTTGGGAAAATTAATACATAAAAATCAAACTTAAGTGCGACCATAATAAAAAACTAAAAGTCTTGTGGACAAGTTAGTGACAAAATTGACCTTTTTTGTGAAACTTAGGTTCAAAACAATCGTCATAATTTGTTTTTATAACAAAAAGATCAAATTGCATATACAAATAGTTATTTTTAATTAACAAGAAGATTTTTGCGGTCTCGCTTTTTTAACGATGTCTTTTGGTTTGGCTACTTCCCACTATAATAACTAGAATTGATTCAATAATAATAGGAATAACCAGAATGATGATAATTCCCAGGTTTTATATATTGTACGCGGTGTTACAGTGATTTTATACTTTTCAAGTGACATGGTTTAAATTGTAGGTCTAGTTGAGTACAATACGGCCTCATATTCAAAATTTTTCAAACACCCCCAAATTTTCGTTTTACCGTTAGAAAACTGTTTTTTTTTATGAATTTGCGCAGTTAAAGACTTCTAACTCCGCCATTTTTAATCAGATATCAAATTTTTAAACAGTTTTAAAAAGTGAAAAGTCCATACTTTTAAATTATATATCTAGTTTAGTTATTGTGTCAAAAATAAAAGACATTATTTTTAGGCGAAAGTTTTAAATTTTTGAATTTTTTATTTTTTTATTACAATTAACTAACAAAGACCCATTTATGTTTTAATTTAAAGAACAATTTATTCTGAATAAAAATAAATTTTGTTTGTAAATATCGGTTAGAAATTGTCGAAGTTACAATATTTTTTTTATTTTTCGAACTTCACCAAACTTTTTAGGAATGTATGGGGTGCTTTCATAAAAAATTTTATTACCAACAAAAATATATCGAATGACCTTTAAGTAGATCCTTATCATTTTTTACTCCATCCGGTGGTTTTAATTTTTCCAGTTTTTAAACCCTCTCCCTTCGGAAGAGAGTCCCAACCATTTGTTTTCTATATACCTAGTAGATTGTACTGTTCAGTGTTTAAGCTCCTCCCCCTCTGAATGAGAGCCGTGCGCTGTAAACTCTTGTAACAAATGTTATTCGGAGAAGTCCTCTCTATCTTCTGCAAAAATTTGGAGAGGATCGGAGAGTACAGTAATTATTCACTTTTGTCATTTTTAGTATAGACTAGAACAAGAACTTTCCGTGTGAGTTCTCACAAAGCCCCGTAACTTCGACAATTTCTAACCGATTTCAACAAACAAAATCTCTTTTTATTTAAATCGACTGTTTAAGAAAATTAAAACATAAATTGGTTTTTATTTGTTGATTGTGGTAAAAAAATAGCGGTAAACTTGAAAAAAAAAATAGAAAAACAATTAAAAATGTATACCTTTTGCCTAAAAATGTCTGATACCTTTGTTATCAGAACCAAAAAATATTTTTATTTTTAAATGATTTTTGTGAATTTTGTACTTTCTAAAAAAATTTGGAAATTTAAAATCGAGTAAAAAATGACGGAATTAGAAATGTTTAACTGCGTAAAGTCATCTAAAACAGTTTTTTAACGGTAAATCGAAAATTTGGGGGTGTCCGAAAA